>KZ451885.1:4074122-4111533 GCA_002786265.1 Apostasia shenzhenica | reverse complement strand
CAGCAAGATGCAATGGCATCACCCCCTTGGCATGTCACATACCGCAATGCTAGTTAAATTTGGATACCAATTATAGTAATTTCATAGTTGAAATAGTAATTTCAAACTAAATACTATGAATAAATACATGTATAAATATTATCAATGCTATTTGAGCTGACTTAAATCATTGAGATATTGGAATAAAATTATCAGTTTTTCATATTACCTTACGTCTTCATATCTCAAGACATGATTAAAATGAAGAAATATCCACTTGCAAGTACCTGATGCTTAGAAAATGCACCTTAATAAGAGCATATCCACCACCTCTTCCTCCTGGAAATTCAATTTAATCCTCTGTATGTACTCATGATTCCCAAGTTCAAAACCCTCTTCATTTGTGTATATGATCAATAATTGCCAGAATTGTAAGCTGATATATAGACAAAGAGAGTCTATTATGCTGAGAGTGACTGAAACGTCTAAACGATGGAGATTGAGATTGCTAAGATGGAGATGGAGATTGAAGGTTCCAGCTTGCCTTTTCATTGCCTCAGAATGAAGGAGGAGAAGATGGTCAGTCATAACAAAGCTGCAAGAGGTGAGTATATTAGATAGGACTAAGCATGTGGTGGTGGCGATGCCAGCTATTTTGACAGGAATCTTGTGACGCAATAATTTTCACAAGCAATAGCAGGGCAGACGATCTTCGCGTCTGTTGGCCTTCTCCCCCGTCGTGCACCACTGCTTGCCTAGGCGGCTTCGCCAAACCCTTTATGCACGGCAAATTGACACTACAAACAATTAAAGAAGACATCTAAGAAAATCTGTGACTGATGAGTGTGCACTGCTAAGAAAACCTTTAGGGAGGGAGATGAGGCGGCCAGGTGACTGCTACGCTATGTGGTGCATGCAGGAGGAGCCGGGGCAGAGACCGACGATGGCCTAGGTGACTGCTACGCTGATGGTTTATAAGAGAATTCTATTTAGTCTGAGCGACGACATGCAGTGGCGGGCGCCAGAGCCTTCCAGAAAACACCTTGGGCGCGTCGGTCAGTTGCGCGCGACGACTCGCAGCGGCAGCCGGTTGCGCGAGATGGCACGCAGCGGCGTGCGCAGGAGTCGTCGAGACGACGCCATGAGCGCAGCGACCAGTTGCGAGCGACGGCACGCAGCGGCCAACTTCACTGCCCGCTTCCGCAGCACCAAGATGGGGGGGACGACAACGCAGAGAAAGAATGATCGTGTTTGGATCCATTATTTATTTTGAAGATCGTTTCATCTTCGCTTCTGCCTGTCGAGCTCCCCATCTCCGTTTTTGCCGGTTGAGATCCCCATCTCCATTTCCGCTGATCGAGCTCCCCGTGGCAGAAATTTGTGAATGACCGTTACATCGCCCCCGCTCATCCATCTAGGTAAATTTCTTAATGGTTCCATCTGCTTTTGATGCTTCTTCATCTTCTTAAGATGTCATTCAGTGAAATTAGTGATGGAATTTGTCTACTTACATCATTGCAAAATCTATGATTTGTCTTCTGTATTTGGTATTTATCATTTTATCCTTCTCATGTCTTGCTGATTATAGCAGAATTAATATATATTATTTTCTGAATTGCATGTCTGTGAAGTAGAACTAAATTGATTCTATTTGAATGTCTGTCATTACATGCACTAATTCAAAATTTTTCAAAATGAAATTGAACACAAGTTTCATAAGTGAAGTGAAAAATGATGTTAGGAAGATTGTTTTTAGTCAAAAAAAAGATGGCTTGAAATAATATGTAGAGGTAGTATAATTAAACTTTATCTTTTTTTTTTCTTTTTGAAATAGTTTAAACTTTATTTTTCTATTTACTGGACTTTAGATTATAGTGACTTAAAAATTATCCAAAAATTTCATAAGAAGGCAAGTAGGTCATCCATACTGGGTGTTTTGAAAATCCTAGCTATACGTATGCGACAATAATTTCTAAATAAATTGGTTATACTATTAGGATTAGACTAAATTCCAACTTTATGTGTGACGACCCTAGCCGTCACACTAAAATTTATCTAAGTTAGGGGAGAAGGAAGATTAATTCAACAGCGAAAGAAAACTAAATAGATCAAAAGCTACTACAAGAGTTCACATATCTATAACTTAGAACAGAATTAAACATTCAACTAAAGTAAATGAAGCAGAACTACTATAGTCTCAACTGAACACATAAGTAAATAGTCACTCTATAGGAAATAAGACAATAAACTAATTTTTCTCTTAACCGATATTTTCCCAATTCCTGTGATCAAGTGCTCCAGTACCTGCCACGTTAGTGACAGAGTGATCTGTTAGAACAGACTCGTAGGCTGTACACTAACAAAGCCTTTAAATAAAAATATTAAATAACAATAATAATAATAATAATAATGACGATAATAATAATAATAATAATAGCATGTTAACATGATATAATAAGAATGACAAACAATTAAACATGTATAACATAGATTTCAATTAAACATGCATGTAGGATAAAGAGATGGTATAGCACAGTGTGAACAGCAAGTCTTAAACAAACATAACATAATTTACATAGCAAGTACAACATCAGCATATAAACAGAAATAAAATAAAATAAAATAAGTAACGAGCAGATTTCTTTTTATTAATTTTACTTTTATCTTTTGGGCCCGTGATTTCTCGTATTACGCCTCAGCTGCCTTTTACACATTTGGGGATCGTCATCCCCTGGCCCCATAGGCTATGACCCATAATGGCTAAATATGAAGTCCTCAATCAGTTTTGGGAGTTTTCACCCCCTAGCCCAAAATAGCAATGGACGTCGTCGCGCCTATATATATCATATGCTCGAGCTAAGGCAGGTGCGTAATCCCACAGAAATTACATTTAATTTTTAATCCATTATCGCCTTTAAAATCTTGATTATAAATTTAGTCATATAGCGAGTTCATACGCTTATCTAAATATTATATTATATTTTTGAATGTGACAACAAGTTCGTACACTTGCCCTCCCGTAGGTGTTGCAAACACAAGTCAAAATATTCTCAACGAATGTGATGACAAGTCCATACACTTGCTCTCCCGTAGGCGAGTTAATATATTCTCATCGAATGTGACGACAAGTCTGTACACTTGCCCTCCTGTAGGTATCACAATCTCAAGAATAAATCAGCTATATGAATATAATTAAATAGTCATATAGTTGATTTGCATGTATTTAATTGATCAGACGAATTGCTTAATACCTGCAATAAAACTTAAGGTTTGTTCTTTGATATTTTCAACGTCAAATTGCACCCAAACCTCATATTTATTCAACTATTATAAACACTATTTATATTTATCAATAAGATAAATAAAGCTACAGCAATAAAAAAGATATATGAATTGCAGCATGATAAACAGATAACAAAAAGGATTTGATTTTCATATTTATTATTAGAATTTTTTAGGAGGCACGTAACATAAATTAAATAAACACAATTTCAATTAATAACTTAAATTATCACTCATGAATATGAAAAAAAAGAAAGCTCAACAGCATAGTTAAATCAAAGCATTTCATGAGTATATAGCAATCATGCACAGAATCGTGAAATAGGTTGTACGAAATAGCAAACTTTAATCAGAAATTTTCCAAAAATTATAAATGAGATGCAGCCAGAAAAACTAATAGAATTTTAAAAATAAATTTCAAATCTTTGTATAAAATATTAATTTCATTCAATATATTTAGTTTGATAATAAATCTGAATTTAATTAAGCCATGTTAGGGAAAAACCTACCTCGAATTCACCATAGTTCTAGATTTTCTTGAAATTCGAAGAGAAATATCACTCCAAAATCACTAGATCCGATCCAAGGCGTAAGAAAACGTGTAGATCGAGAAGAAGATGAAGAAGAATTGTCGATTTTGAGGGAGATTCGGCTTCTTTCTCTCTCCAACTCGTCACTTTCTCTCTCCAACTCGCCACTTTCTCTCTCTTCTCTCTAGGCCGGCGGCCGTTACAGAAGGGGAAGAGTTGAATCGGTGTTTTAGGCCGAGAAACTCTATTTCGTTCTCTAAATAATAATCTCGGGGTATTTCTGTAATTTTTCTTAACCTTAAATTTAAGGTGGTAGTTATGGATATTTAATGGGTAATTAAATTCATTGGATTTAAATTTTAAATAATCTGATTTAATTAAATTTAATATTAATTTCAGCCATTTTAAATTTTGAATCGCATAACAAATATTTAATATTTCATATATTTAATCTTAAATAATTAATCTCATAAATAAAAATTAATTTCATCATAATAAATTAAATTAATAAAAAATATAAATATAAATTTTACCGGGATGTTACATTATGTGTGCCATTAGGATAGCTTAAATTTAGATTTGATGTGAAAGTAATATAACTAGCTAGATAACATCTATTTTATAAATTCTACAGCATAAAAATCAAATAGGAGATCAGTAGATGAGACAAGAAAATTTAAATTTAATGACTAAGCTCATATTACGTATGATTGTCAGTTTAGTTATTAAAAATTTTTAATTATTCAACTCTACATATTAGTTTTTGGTGGCATGGAAATTTGGTTCATATTCAAGTATGGCAGCTCATGATAAAAGTTTGAGAAAAATAATTACCTTGTACTTACTATATATTAAAGCGGGACTTTGAGCTGTTAAAATTTTTTTTGTATTTTTTTAAAATATTTTACTGTCATTCATCTGTCTATCAGACGGCTGCCAGCTAGCGCAGTCGCCAACACACAACCCCAACATGCAGAATGCCACTTGTTATCGCCTCTTATATTTTCCACTATTCCCCGGAAAAATTTGCCTATAATCGTCGCTGTTGCCGTGGAAACCTTCGCTCCCTCCACAGTCGGCCTTGGCGAAAATAAGGTATGTGTATACAATCGGCCTCTTTCCTTTGCCTATTGTATTGCCCGTTGGCCTTCACACCTGCGTCCCGGTACCCTCTTCCCTCACCAGTGCGAACGCGGATGAGTTCTAGGGTTTCTAACTTTCTTCCATTCCGATTCTGATTTTCCTTGCTTTCTTTCTGTTTCTTCTCCACGGGGGGCGACAGATTTGTCGGGATCGTCGCCGTGGTGCGGTGATCATTTGAGCGCCTAAGTGTTAGTGACCACGTCGTTTGGTCGGCGACACCCCATCTCTTCCTGCTCTCGTGCTAGATCCTCACAGAGCATCTCATCGCTGGGCTCTCGCTCTTCTTACTGTCGGTCAGGGCGATGGTGCCGCTGCTGTACATCGTTTGCCAGTTCTTCGTCTCCAATGCCTTCTTCTTCCTCCCTGTTTAGGTTGCGAGCAACACTGGTAGATCCTGGAGTTTTCTTAAGTTAGGGGTTTTCGCGGCCCTAATCAGGATTGTTGTCGCCGGGGCTTATGCTACTTATGGTACTTTTTCTCTTACTGATCAGAATTCTTTTACGATTTCCCTCTCTATTCCTCTTAGTTTCAAAGGCTTGCTTTTAATAGAGGCATAACACCCCTGAATATGGGATAATTAGGCACGTTCAATTTAATGAATTTAATGAATTGATTTGTCATTGGCGTTTGTGGTTTTAGCTGTTTTCACTACCTTCATCACTTCCTGCTTCACAAGGGTCTCGCGAGGAACCCTCAAAATGGCACCTTGACGTGGTTGTATATCGTACACTTTTCTTCTTGATCACCTCCTCCAGCATGAACTACAAACTCATCATTTAATTGCATTAAATTTAAATGTGTTAATGGTATGATTGTTAGATAAATATTTGGTTCGTTAAATCTTGGTAAAATAATTTTTAAGCAAATTGATGGTGATATGTTAAATTTTTTTAAATTATTCTGCACATAAAATTTGAATTTAGAATTTTTGAATTGATCATTTAACATTTTTTACTAATCTCATTGTAGGAAATCGAACTACTTCAGCAATTGAAATTCAGTTTTGAGAACTTCAAGAAAGAGGTTTAATGGTGGGTATAATAATGTTATTTTGAATTACTTTATGTTCTTTAAGTTAATGTTTTTGAATTAATTGCACTACAAGCATTCATGCAATTAATATAATTATCAACTCTGTTTTGTATAAATATTCCATCTAAAAAGTAAGTACAAGTTCACTCTGTCAATGTGAGATCATATATAGCTTGTAATTTATGAAACAAAAAAACTGAGACAAGCATGAATGAAACATTCTATTGTGTGTTCTGCAATACCGATGTAAAAGCAATATCTCAGTAAAACTTAACTTACAACATCTTATAATAAAATATTTTATAATTCTTTTTTACATATTATTTTTAATCTTTGAGGCTAGTAGCAGAAATAACAATAAAAGATGAAACAAGTAGTACTTCTACTATAATATTTGGATAACATGTTGAACAAATAGCAAACATTACCCTAAACATCTTCGAAGCTACTAAGAATACTGTAATATATCATTTGATAAACTATTACAATTTATTGCGAAAAATTAACTATGTATAATTTTGAATTACTACTAACATAAAAATATTTTATGCAGAAAAAAGTACAATGTAGAATTACGTATCCAACAATTGCAGCAAACGTAGTTCTATTTTGATGTTCGTTACAAAGATACCTCAAAAATCACATTAAATACTTTTAGCATCAAAGAAGTTAAAGATAATGAAGTTTAAATGGATTCAAGAAGAAAGTGATCAAAGCAGCAATGTTGAAAGGTAATTAGATTAATTACAGCTGACACATTAATTAAATATTATTTGTTACAATCATAAATTTTTTTCTATCTTACAAAACTTTTGAAAATTTTTGATCAACATAGCTTTACTGTTGTTTCTTCTAACATTTAAGAGAATTTAGGTGACTTTCAATTTTGATCATTTAAGAAAATTTTGATCAATATAGCTTTACAAATATTTAAGAGAATAACAAAACTAACATTTCAATTACTTTCTTAACAGGTTAAGATAAACGGGAGGATCAGTCCATTAGGGAGGCGCACGGGCGGGGATTTCAGGAGGCCGTTTGGGGAGATTGACGGGTGAAACTGTCGGCAAGTGCAAGGTAGGGAGATGGATGGACAGACAGGAGGCCGAGCTAAGGGAGATAAATGAGCGGACCATTCCATTAGGGAGATGCACCGGCAGAGATTTCGGGAGGCTGTCTGTGCAGAGTGACGGGCGGAATTGTTGGCAAATACAATGAAAACTAACAATTGACTCTTAAATATTCATAAATATTTAAGAGAATAACAACAATTACTTTCTTAACAGGTGCAAATTCAAGAATAAGTAAAAGAAAAACAGTATTTTGCAGAGAATACTATTGCTACAAATCATAAATTCGACCCAAAGAAAAATCTATTTTGCTGAAAAGTGGTCGTCTTCTACAACAATATATTGTAGATATGTATATCAAGATTGAAAGTGACAGATTAGATTTCTACAGAAAACAATAATAGAAGTTACGAGCTGATTTCTACCAAGGAGTGGTTGACAGCGTTGCTCTCGGAGAGAGAAATGCATCAAAGATTGGAAAACGCATTGTCTTACCTGCTGGTTTCATAGGCAGTCCTCGTGACATGCGAAAAAGATACTTAGATGCAATGTCCTTAGTGCAATGTTTTGGAAAGCCAGATATTTTCTTTACAATGACTTGCAATCCAGCATGGAATGAAATTATTTCTGAATTACAGACAAATGAATTGGCACAAAACAGCTTTACTGTTTTTGAACATTTCAGCCATTATTCAAAATTCAAATAGCCCTGGGGACTTTGGAGTTATTAAACAAACCTTAATTTTCATCTTTATATTTTATTTGGAATCATAAATTTTTCTTTATTTTACAAATTTTTTGAAAATTTTTGATCAACATAGCTTTACTGTTGTTTCTTCTGACATTTAAAATATAAGTAAGAAAAATTTTATTTAAAAATATTTTATGTTATATTTTTTTACATTAAACATACAAAAAATATTTTTTATAGATATCTGTAAAAATATTTACTTTAATAATTTCGAGCTCTACTTAAAAGAAAATAATATTTACTTTAAAACATTATTGTAATTGCATGACCCCAAAGTACAAATAGATTTTTTATTTTTTAAATTGGAACTAACACTTCTTTTTAATAGACTATACGCAATTATACTAGCAGAGCTTCTTAATATATTTAAATTAAAATTTTGTATTTTTATCTTTTTGTTTCATCAATAATTAATAGTGATTGAATTATTATTTTTGCATCATATAACTGGTCTTTCATTATTGTTCTACTCTCTATCATAATATTTTCTTCTCATACTTAACTCCTCTTTTTTATATATTTTTTATTCTCTATAAAAAAAATTTTCTTTTACTTTACTGCAAAGACTTCTGTCCAACGATCTACTAATATAGCTCAACTTTTCTCCTACTCTTACAGGTTCTAATGCATATAAATGACTGATTTGGAGCTGCTAGGGTGTGCAATAGTGGTGAACATATGCTCTTCTTTTGAAGCCAATATAAGGAACTTTCTATTTTATTATAAAATTATCCTTCTATAATTCTTCACAGTTCTGTTTGACTTTAGTTAAAATTCTGTAAGAAAAGACTGCAAGCCTATTCACACTTTATTTCGTCTAAAAAGCTTAATGAAAACTATATAGAAAAAACAGAGAGACCAAACTACAAATAGTCTTAAATTTTGCATCATCTAATTTATAAGTCCATTGCTTTGCTATCTTTGTTACCTGTCAAGCACCTATGGATTCAACAACATTTACTGCATTGATGAAAATCCTTCTGCCAACAACATGAAAAAGCCTATTAGATTAATCTCTTATAATTTTTATAATTATAATAGGTCCTACTACTCCATTTATTTTTTGGTCCATCAAACTTCAATCTTGCAATGTAACCTGCTTCACTTATTTATATTTCCTTTAATGTGATAGTTAGATCTAAAGGAAGTGATCTTAAGTAAAAATTGGTTTGGTTGTTAGCAACATTGAAGTTGTTTAACCATCTGATATTTTCTAGAGTTTATGGTTTACAATTTATATTCACTATTCAAAACATAGAAATAATAATTCATTTATTATCTAATTTTAATATTATCTTTTCAAATATTAATTGTACATATTAATTTATTGAACTTATAAATCTTTTTTTATCTTTCAAAACTCTTAAAGAAGTATGACCTAACATGACTTTTTTTTTGGATAAGTTAAACCTACTTTTGTTGTTATATAAATAGCTTACTTGTCAATATTTCAGATTAACTATATATTTGTTATAATTATATATCACATGTACATAAAAATAGTATGAATTATGTTTGGCCTACTGCATATACAAAAAACATTCTTGTAATTGGTGCTTGTACAGCTTTAGCAAATGAAAATAATAATAGGATGCAAATCTACTAATTTTTTCTTATTAGTTTTCATTTAATGCAGCCTACTGTTCTTTTTAAATAATTTAGCCTATAAGATTTATGAATTTTCTTAGCAAACTAAATGTGATGGTGACTTTTTTTATTAGTTTTTAAAATTTTCTCATTAAATTTGATCATCATTCCTAATGTTGATGATTGTATTAGGATTTTGAAATGTAGTCTAATATTGTCTTTAAATAGTTTAATTACCAGAGCTTAGTTTATTATGGATTTTCTTGACAGATTGAATGTGAAGGTGAGATTTTTTTGTCTTTTCTTATAATTTTTCTCATTAGTTTTTTTTATCATTTTTTCTAATATTCATGTCTCCTTGCAATTCTAAAATGCATCCTGCTATTCGCTTTATAACCTGCTTTTTCTAATGTGAATTATTTAATCTATTGTTTGATGGTATCCATAACCTTTCTAAATGATAACATTAAGTTTTATTATCTCAACATCTAAGATTGTGTTACTGTAATTTTTTCAAGTTTTTTAATTTTCATTTCATCTTTATTAATTAAAATAAGTTAATTTGAATAATTGAATTTCTCAAGAGCCAAAATGGATTTATTATTGGTTTCAAGAACTTGTGTTTTAAGAGACTCCTCAATTGAAGAAAGACGTGTGTCGCAATCATATTCTTGCAGCAGACATTTATTTAAATAGGAATCTAAATATGTTGAGGCACTTATATTATGATTAATATGATATTATATTATTTAAATATTTTGGTATATTATTTAAATATTATGACATCTATTATTTTTTAGTATTGATAATTGCATAATTTTAAAAAAAATTATTTATAAATATTAAATTAATTTATTATTTCTTGTAGATAACATCATATAACATTAACGTAACATTGAATGGACCCTGCCTAATTTTATTTTATAAAATATCTTTTTTCACAAATTACATACTAGACGCTAATTTCTTAGAATCACATCATAGAAAATTTTATTTGTAATTTTTTCATCCTATAATCATATAAGCAAATATTATTTTTTTTTGGATGTTACGTATAAACAAAATAGTAATATATTTTTATTATTGGTACTTGTTGTAATTGGATTCGAGCCTCCATCTGAGCCGTCCACGTGGTTGCTCACGTGATCTCCACGTGAGCAAGGCACCCAAGTCGAACAGAAGGAGTATCATCCCGAAAAGCAGACGCCGAAGAACAAAGCCCCGACGCGACATCTGACCGTTGGGGGATTGTACTTCTCTGAGGGAAACGCGGTTTCTGAATATATTTTTAATGATAACTAACCTATAAATTGATTCATTATAATTTAAAATTTTAATATATTAAATCATTAGTGAATTAATAATAAATTTATTAGATAATTTAATGTATTAAAGTCTTAAATTATAATAGGTCAACTATATAGATTAGTTATTGGAGCTACATTATATTTCTTTTTTTAAAATTTTATACACCTTAATTAATCAACTTGCTTAAAATTGTTTTTTTTAACTTAAAAATTAATTCACTCGAAATAATAACTCGTAATCAACAGTATATATCCTTAAAAACATATGATTTTTTTTTTTCGCTCTATATTTTATATATTTACAAATATGTTAACCAATCTCTTATTCATATGTGCCATGCATATGAAAGAAGCAACACTAAGAAATTTCTAGTATTCTAAACACAAGTTTAAATTTAAACTAGGTAGAAATAATGAGAAATGAAAAAAAAAATCCTTAAAAAATTCCCACTCAAGAGATTTTTCTATAAGATATTCAAATTGCAACAATAATAAAAAAATTAAATATGTTAAGAGTTTTTTACTTGTTTAACTCCCAAAATTAAGTTGAAAAAAATCTATTCATTCACCTTATTTAAAAAGCAAAAAATCTTTAATAAGAGATAATATTATTTATAATTATGCATTCAAAATATAATATAATATATATAAATATTTAATTTTAAAAATTTTATTAATATATTCAATTCTCCCAATAAACTAATCTTCAATACAATTAATGAATGTGATTATTTAAACAAAAACAAATTTGTGAAAATAATATCTACCACTTTTGTTGACATCCCTCTCTTTCAAGAGGGTTAGGTAAATAATTAAACTGAACTCAACTCAATAATTGTCCCAAAAATTAAAAAAAAAAAATCCATGACTACAATTAAACTCAGATTCGTTAACAACTCTGCTTATATTATAAATCTGTCAAACTAACAAACTTATATGGAAGAAAATCCCGCAGCTTTACAACTTTAATTACTCTTCCTCATTCTTACAACAATTGCCATCCATCTATCCAGATAAATAGCAACTATAAAAGCAGCACCCAGCTGCTTGCATTCAACAAGTATGCATCTTTACTGATTGGCTGCTATAGATGTCCACAAAAAAAAGAGGCATCAATTTGGCATGAGAGAGATTTTATCATTTGTTGGTCGGATCAAGAGAGCCGGAGGGCCATCTGCTGCAAAAGAAGCCGCTTTTGAGCCGCATTGATCAAGCCGTTGCACTCCGCGTTCAGCAGAACCTCAGTCATGATGGCCGCAGCATGCCCGGTCGGCTCCTCGGATGCCTTCCTCAGCATAAACACCTGCATCAAAGCAAGACACCAGTTTTAAGTTAAGCTTACACATCTGCAATAAGGTAAATCTTCTGAAGGGAGTGATAGTTTCTTACTAATAAGTTAGTAAAACCTAATTAGCAGATTCGAGTATGTAGAAAAATAAAACTTATGAATTCGACAATTTCAGTAGAAAGAATAGTATTAAGACGTTAGTTTCAGTGCATGTTATATAATGTTATTTGAAGAAATTTACTTGACTTAACGACATATTTAGATAATATTATAAAAAATTACAAAATTGCTAATCGCTTACTCTAAGTTGATATCTAAAGCCCTATTTGTTTTGCAAGTTTAAAAACTTGGTTGATTTTAACTTGATATATCACATCATGCATAAAATTTAGTATTAAAAATTAACTATATTTCACATCATATACATAATTCAAAATAAAAAATTAATTTTATTTGATATTCTACATACATACCAAAATAATAAATAATTTATATCACATCCCACACACATCTCAATATAATAACTAATTTTATTTCACATTAATCATAACTTTCAATAAAAAAATATCTTCATTCAAATTTAATTTTAATCTTTTTAAAATTAAACTTTGCAAACAAACAGAACTTAAATGTTATTTAAAATCATACATCTAAATGTCACCTCTCATGTAAATATAGATCAATAATGATATAGAAATAATAAAAATCAGAACAAGGGAGGTGTGGACCCAATTCCATGACAGAGAAGCTGCAACTCACTATTTAAGGGTAAATCACCTTTATTTCCCTATATTCTAATAATTATTAACAGTTTAACGTATAATACAATAACATCGAACCAAACAAATAAAAAATGCTGGATAATATTGACATTTAAATGACACTAATATTTAGATTGCATTGAATCAAATACCTCCTAAGATGGAATCAAAAAATAAATATAAAAATACCCCCTAAGATGTAAGCCATTCATTTTCTCCAAATTTTATACCTTAACCATCAAAAGCTGATCCAGCTAAATTGTTTAACAGTGCATACTAATCTACATACAATTTTATATAAACCCCTAAAATGCTAAACAATAACATTACATGCAGTTCTTCCATTCTTTAAGACCCTACAAAACAACAGTGAGTTAATAACTTAGAAACTTTAGTAAGGGGAATAGCTAAAAAACTTGAATGACTTTAATTAATAATTACTCAATCCTTCGATATTATGGACAAGTTTCTTAATTCTTTTAAACACCGGAAAACAACGTGGGCCTATTTTTAGAATTCAAACCAACTAAATTTTAGCTCTTTACGTCTGTTTGTTAACAAAAATTAACATATGGGATTGTTCTGCAGATTTTAAGGAATTGAAAGGCTGGTATATGACATCAAAAAGTGGAGGTTAAGAAGTATCTGCTAACACTCAGAGATGTGCGTAGCTTCTGGAAACTATATGCCAGCATATAAAACCTTGCTCTCTGTCCAATACCAAATGAAAATATGACATGATGCTACCATGCTCTTAGGAAAAGAGATTTTTTATAAACATATCACTCATACTTATTCTGTGTACATACACATGATTCAAAATTTTCCTATTTATATAGCAAGAACCCCAAAGTTAGTTAATTAACACACATGCCATTCAAAAGTCCCTAAAATGCTCAAATTTATCCCCACCAGCCTGCTCCTTCCTTAAGCTCGAACATCACATAAAGAACTTTGAAATCACCTCTTGTAGTTACAAACCTAAAATCTAAACAGATCTTAGGAAGGGGCATTTGGTTCGATATTATCTTGATATTATGTTATACTATTTAAAGATCTTCATTATTTGGTTTGATAACATGTGTAAATAATATCATAAAAAATAATTAAATTATCACTCTAAAACAAAAAATTGAATGACATTTAGATAAAATGATATAGCATCAGAATAACGTCGAACCAAAGGCCCCATAAATAAAAAAATTGCGCGGTGCAACATATACTAAAAAGGCTATAAAAGTTATAACCTGCCCAAGATGTGTTATTTCCAAGCAGCAAGATTGTTGTATCCATGGCTCCCCATCAACGTGAACGGGGAATGGGCTCTGAATATGCAATTTTATCGTTTTCCCTTGGGCTAATCTCTGAGCCTTCGAAAGCCCTATCTAGCAAGATGAGAAAAATATGAAAAAGCAAAAAAGAAGGTCAAAACTCGGCAGATATATCAATATAAAAGCAAACCCAAATACATGAAAATACATTAGTTGTATATCTACAAAAAAACATTTGTGTGTGAATCATAGATTAAATCAAACCTGAAGTTTCCCAAGATGCCATGTTCCGGATATGCAAACAACTTCCAGCATTTTATCGTGCATTGATTGGACAGCAAAGTCATCGTAATGGTCATAGTCATTTTTCCATAGATCTATGCCTCCCATATAACTGCCAATGTTGAGCACAATCACACCTTCAGCGTCCTGGTTGAAACAGGGAGGAATTGAGGTAAATGGAAAGAAGGGAAAGGGTGGTTGTTATGGAGAGAGAGCTAAAAGGAAGCATCAAGAGGAATGGTAAATTGAGATAAGTTGTTCAATTTATTAAAAAATAAATAAATTTTGAGAGAGGTTGACTTCAGCACCTTTGGGATTTCAACCATGGTGCCATCAACTTCTAAACTCACTTCCCAAGGTAGATCAGCACAGGTCCTATCAACGATATCCTTGGCTCCTTCTTTAGCATAACGCAATTTATTCACAAACTGCGAATTAAAAAAAAAGAGTAATTGCCATATACCAACAAAAACATATTTAAGAAAATTCAAGTAAAAAAATTGAAGTTGGAATCAATTGCCTCTAATGTTGTACAGAAATCATATTCTCAAAGGATATGAATTAAATTAAGGGGGAGTTTAATTCGATGTTATCTTGATGTTATATTTTGTTGTTTAGATAATAATTATTTGATTTGATGATATCTTTAGATTATCTTTTAAAAACTTATAAAATTGTGACTTAAAAGATGACATTTAGATGTCATGATATATAGATAACATGACAATAACATCAAGATAACATCGAATCAAACGCCCCAAATAACATCCTATGGTTATCATTTGTATGTCTCACAAGTCATAGAAATTACATTTTTATTGAAGGGCCTAATTAATACAACCAGTGGAAGTTACAAAAATAAAATGATTGCGTACCCTCATAGATTAAATGAAGATGATACTCAACCAGGGTTGACAAAAAAGATGGAATGTCACCAAAGAAAAAGAATTAGCATACCTATTTTAAACTATGATAATGAAGCGCATAAAATGAATTATGCTTTGTGGATCCTTGATTCTTGCAAATAAACAAGGACTAAGCTTTTTGAAATTTATCAATAATAATGGCCATCCGAGTACCTAAGCAAGCAAATAATGTTTTTCTAGACTTCCATTTTAAACTGCTAACAATATATATATATATATATAGAGAGAGAGAGATATGTGTATGTGTGTATAAATATAAATATGTGTGTGTATGTACTTGTACGTATTACATTATAAACAAAAGATGTGCAATACAACAAAAAGACAATAATGCCGCTAGTTATTCTGCCATATAGGAAAAGACATAAAACTGGTAGATAAGCTTATGTTTGCAGTAAAAAGCTTTGTTAGAAAGATGAGGCTTCTATTGTCAAAAAGAAGAAGAAGGAAATCAAATTTAAAGAAGATTGAATTTTAAAGCAGCTAATATAAGAGCTTATTATTAGAGCAAATAAGTATTTTCAAAACCATTGCCACAAGCCTACACAACAATTGCAAAAACAATTGTGGAGCTTCTCCTAACCCAATGGAGAGTAAGCTTGCCTGAAATCAGAGGGTCTCAGATTCGAATCCACACCACCATAATTCCCAATTAGGGTTAGCGGAATTGTGGTATTTAGGGGCAAAAGAATCAAAAGAATTTTTTTTTGCAAAAACAGTTTGGGTTAGTTTAAAGAAACTATTTAGGATTAACTGCATGCATTTCTCTTTTGACTTCAACTACATTTGAAGCACTATTCTCTATAAGCGCAAGTAAGTTGAGGTCGCACCTAATGATCGTATCCAAAGATATTTTTGACCTTCTCCCTCTCTTAACTGTCACGTTTTAGGTTTCATCACATTTAGGTATAGGAGCCTCTAGAGATCAATAATAGACATTTCCAAATCACTAACCGTTTCTCCCTCATCTTACCTCTTATAAGTGTCATGTTTGCCTTCTCTTTGATAATCATTTTGTTATATAGTACTATTAGCTCAAAAAAATGAATTTTTTGCTACTTATTTAAGCCTAGCACTCACTTCCATAAAACATAGCTAGCCAGGTAGCAATCTTATAAAGTTCTTTCTTCAACTAAATAGACATCTTCATAGAGCTTAGAACATCTTCCTATCACATAAAACTTGGCCATCCTTCAAAAAAAAAAACAAGAGCAGAACTTGTTCATCTTCCTATCACACTCCTCTTATTCAACCAACTATTTTGTGATTAATGTTCCCCTCCTTAGCTTTCATAATGAAGTTAAACTAATACATAAGGAGGTTTAATTAAGTTAAAGTAGATTTCAAAAAATATTGTTTTATAGAGCATTTCTATAGCTAATAACAATCAGTCATGGATTAAAGTTTAAGCCACATCTAATTATTGAGATGAAAACAGTTTTGGCTTAAGACATACTTTAAACAAAGAGTAAAGCAGAAAATGTAAGGGTAAAGATAAACAGCACAAGCTTGTAATATTAACTTTCCTGACAGTTCAAGCAGCCAAGACATGTATATGTTACTCCTATAGTTGATTCCACGAAGTATAAGTCTTTCTTTCATATGATATT
The DNA here is from genome assembly GCA_002786265.1 of Apostasia shenzhenica. NCBI lineage: Eukaryota > Viridiplantae > Streptophyta > Magnoliopsida > Asparagales > Orchidaceae > Apostasia > Apostasia shenzhenica. The sequence goes on along the minus strand of KZ451885.1, from coordinate 4,094,714 downwards.
AGCTAGCAAATTCATATGCAAGTCATATGAGAGAGATGTTACCTGGCTTTGAAACATATCAGGTCTTTCTTCTCGAGTCATATGAAAGTCATATGCAACTTTTGCATCACACCCAATACCTAGAAGCACAAACAAAAGAAAGAAAAAGAATAAGAAACTTGCGACTAAGTTGGCTAATGGTAATATTGTAACGTAAAACAGCGTACCTAGATAGTTGGTCATTTGCTTCACATTCTTGTAATTTTGACCGGGTTTTGCATTTTGCTCCTGGATGGTGACATTCCATCTATCAAGCATTGTAACTGCTGCTTGGTCAATGTCATGTAGAAGTGCACTAAGGCCGCCCTGCCCTTCAACAGAAGACAAACCTCCTCCCCATCGCAAAACACGAGATAAGTCATTCCCAGTACCAAGAGGAAGAATAGCAAGTGGTGGTGGAGATTCGAAGTTCTCCTTCTGAATGGCATCAATAACCCAAGAAACAGTACCATCACCACCGCAAACAAGAATTCTGAAGTACTGTACATTACGAAACATTTGCAACCCAACTTCAGGCCCTTGGGAAGAACTTAACTCAAAAATCTGAAATGAGCAACATGAACAAACCTCACGTCAAGAGGAAATTCGTAACTGGCTATACTTAGTATAGGTGGATTGTTGATCACCGAGCACTTACCTGTGCGGGATTCAAGAGCATATTCAGCCTCCTCCTAAGGGCAGGCCCATATTGAGCTCCGCTCCTTCCATTGATAAAAACCAGAATTGGTCTGGCATCCAAAGGCAAATTGACCACTTCATACTTTTTTCTTTCTGCTCCCTGATTGGATGGACTTTGCGTGTATCCTAGACTTGCAGAGCCGCAATTAATCTTCTGAAAATACCCACCATGCACGATATGACTTAGCAAAGATTCATTATCTTTCCTGGTTTCAGAACCAGTTTGCATCGTACCATTAGGAACACAGTATAGAGTAGAGTGGTTGCTTTCATTCTTATTTCGATTACGCCTCTTTCTCATCCTACCTCTAACAGATGAACTGATAATCCCTTCCTTTATTGAATGAAGCACTCCACCACTTATCAGCCCATTATCAACTACTTTTACATAAAGTGGGGAAAGCACAAGGCGCCTCAGTGAACCCAAATCACAAACATTACCAGTCTCTTTGACTAATTTGGAATGACAATCCACATGTATGAGGCGTTGACACCATAGGCAGCGCCATATAGGTGTAGGAGAAGCACCAAGAAATGGGATACCACAAGTTTCATCACAGTAATAGCAGAAAAAAGATGTTTCAGGGTTTTCATCGATTTCGACCCATCTCTCCGACCAGTGATGAAGCAAATGGGATTCACCAGCTTGTGCTGTACACTTGCAATCCTTTACGGCAAATTGAGAGCAGTGGGAATGAGCTGCAACGCCACAGATAGAACAGCGGTGTACACGAGTATTCTTCAATCCAACAGCCTGGGGCGAGACCAAAGAAGACAAACAAACACAGCATGCTGAAGGTAGACCTTTATCGAATTCATCATCAGTCCACGTGTGATGGGAATTAGGACATTTTAACTTATTCCAAACTTTCTTCTTCTCCCGAGCAGCCTCCTTAATCCAGTTTAGTGATGCTTCTCTTTGCATTCTGAGGAAGGCATAAATGAGCGCTAGCAGCCCAAAGAATCCGGTGACAAGCCACCCAAAAACCATTGGCACAGACAAATGTAATTCATCAGAAAAATTGAGGATCACAGAACTAAGATCGATCACGACTAGCCCAGTTTTCAAATCCCTCTAACAGCAATCTTTCCCTCCTGAAGCGACAAAAAAAAACAGAGGACACGAATGTTCTAAGTGCAGAATGCGAAAGCAACTTACAATTCCAGTAAGAGATTGTTTAGAAATTAAATTGTAGCCATGGAAACATAATAATCTGCTAAAAATTCCTCCTTTCATGAACAATTTAAAATCAATAACATCATCTAAACTACAGGAAACAACGACATGAATCGGGAAATAATTAACTACAACGCACTGTCTGCCAGAGGAGAGACAGAAAATCCAAAACTCATAATAATAAGGCAAAAGAATCATGGTATGGGAACCTACAACTTCAATCGAGTCCTCAAAAATCAAGATTCAATATCACGAGATCTAAAACAGAACTCGCTCGACACCAGAAGCAGATCCAGCACCAAAAAAGGACCACCTCTTCCACCTCCAAGCAAAATTCACAGCCACAAATCAACCGAGCAACAACACGAATCCATACCTGACAAAACGAGACAGAGACGCGGATCGGACAAAGAAGACCCTTAGAAACCCTAAGACCTCTCCTAGCCCCCCTCTGTCTCTCTCTGTCTAGATCTTCATCTCTTCATCTACACTTCATTCCTCTTGTCGGCAAAAAGAAGTCTTCGGGGGCGGTCTCCCTTTTCTTCTACCCCCGCGCTGTTCCAGCTGGAAGGACGGCGTGAGCGGCGCTGCCGGCACGCTATTTATAGACGTTAAAGAGGAGGCGCAGAGTTGAACGAAGGTGGGAAAATTCACGGCAGTTTAACATTCTCCATCTCTTGGACCTGATTGGATGTGAAATTTATCAATTGTGGTCTAATCGGGATCAGGCACAATTATTGAGACCCTGCTGTAATTTAACATTTTTTTTTGCGCTGTCTCAAAATCTAAGATAAATTGGAAATAATAATAACAAATTTGATCATCAATTATATATAAAATTTCGTAACTATAATTATTTATATGTACACTATAATTTCGTAACTTATATATAGAATTTATTCGCATTATTTTTTTTCATCTACGAGTCATTTCAATATATAAATTGCACGCACATAAGTAACCCACTCAATCACTTGAGCCCAATAAGAGGAGCTCACTCTTTAAATTTTATGTTCAGACATGATTGAAGACAACTAATTAAAATTCATGGGAGCGGATTAATCTAAATGGACCATAGACTTCAATACTATCTGTTAGAAGAGAAATATCTGGAAGCTCGAATTGGGTCAGATATATAAGTGAATAAATATCATTTAACTCAAATTAAACTTAAGTTAGTGTATCAAGTCCGTCGAAAAATAATGTTGGATAATTATTACAGTGCACTTGTAAAAACTTTGACATTTAGGTTGATCCAATTATAGATAGCTACCATAAAATAGGTTAGCAAGCAAAAGTGTGGTGATGGTAATTTTATGTAAAAATTGAAGTTCACTCGAAACTTGTGTGTATTTTGTTTGATTTGAAATCTACTGGATTTTCTTTCGGCTTAAAGTTAGCTCACTCAAAATAAAATTACTCCAACTTATAAGTAACTCAATATGTGATTTTTTTTAAGTATAATTGAGGTAGTTTTATATAAATATAGTACAATATTTTTCATAAAATAAATAATATTAAATTTTTAATAATATATTTTAATATATTTTATATAAAAAATTATTTTAATAGAAAATATAGCTTATAATTAGGCTCGATCCAACTCAAAAATAAACTCAAAATCAAAAGAATTTTAGTAAGCTCGAAATAAAATTAACTCGAAATTAAAATTTTTAATTTCGCTCGAAATCAATTGAAAGTCACCCCCACGAGAGTAAGATAATTAGTTACTAATTAGTGACAAGCCTTGTGGATTAGTGATTAAAAAAAGTCAATAATGTTGAGTTGGTCAACATAGTTAGATATTATGAAGATATTCTGTTAATTAGCATTAACCGCTTCCCTAATTCACGCAAAGAAGCCTGTCAAATTCACAATAATTTGGTCCAAATTAATTAACATAAATGTGTTTGTTTAATTAAATTTAAATTAATATTTTTAATTTTTTCTTAAATTCTATACATAAATTAAAATAATAACTAATTAACCTATTCAGGTCTTTTATGAATTTTAATATATTAATTAATACTATTTTACATCATGTATAATTTTAAATAAGAATATATTTTTTCTTAAATTTAATATTATTTTTACAAGCAAACATAGCAATATTTTACTTTTAGGATATCAAATTTTAATTCATTATTAATAAGCTTTATTAAGACTAAGTTATGTTAAGATCAATTATTGATTGCCACAAATATTTCTTAGCACATTGCTTAAAATTTATTTTTTTATGAAAAAAATCTTTTCAAGATTTTATTTTTGTGAGATTTTCAAGATCTTACAATAGGGAACTTTTGGAACTTTTTATTTTGTCAAAAGATTTCTTTTTACCTACACTTTTTGTTCAATTGGTTACTAAAAATTAATGTAAGATCTCAATGCCAATTAAAGATATCAGATTTGATATCTCTCAATTATGTTTTACGTAAACTAAATAAAAATATATTAAATGAGCTTGTAGTAAAGTTGTTCATTAAAAAAATAAAAGTTTTTTGAATCGCACCATATAAATTAAAATATTTTGTACAACGTTTTGGAAAATAATCCTTTGAATGCAATTTTCTTCATGGCTTTAGAGAATAAATAAATTAGCTTTATAATTGTTGGCTAAAAAGTTTTATTTATTGCAAATGGGTGATATTATTAGCTGAAGAAGTCCAGTCCTTGACAGGTTATGTACCAAGCAAATCGGTTTTAAAAATCTCTTGAAAACTACGTAAAAATGGTTTTTCGGTTTGGTTTTGATCGTGATCTATTTGAAATATTCGAGTCATAGTTTCGCGTTGTGGATAATAGCAAGTTCTTAAATGAAATGCGGCATTTTTTCTAAGTTGTTTTAGTCTAATTCTGTTGAACAACGGGTCGAAGAAAGATGTATCATAAGCTAACACAAATGATCAGTTGTATTTATTGATTAAGTCAATCTTAACTCAAAATTGAACATTTCAACCTCAAGTCATTTAAAACTCATTTGATTTGAGTTGAATCCAACATAATTATTAGCTATATATTATACTTTAATGTGTATTAACTTATTATGTGTGTAGTACTAATCTATTTTTATAAATCATTAATACTGTTAAAATAATTTAATTAAATATTATAAAATTTAATACATATAATTATATGTATATCAGTTAAATCAATTTTATTTTAATCAAATTTATTTAAAATTCAGTTAATTTTAAATCGAGTAAAATATAATAAAATTTCAAATTTCAAGCATAAAATTATCATCATACCGTGCATGTACAAATTACAAATTAAATTAAATAACTTTCATCCACTGAGCAATAGTTATATATAATTAAACATGAAATTGAACAAACATAAACTACACCGGCAATCTAGAAGATGAGTCTTGAACTTAAATTATCGATTTGAATGAAAACACGATCACGAAGAACATTTTTAAAGCAACATCCGCAACAGATCCACATGCTGCTGCAGTTCCTCCTCTCCGACGGGAGCATCATACTCCCCATTAATGCCTCCCACCTCCTCCGCCGGCGCTTTGCTCATCGTCTCCGTTTGCTGCGGCAGCGCCGCCGGCTGCTGCTGCCGGCGATCATCATGATCAGATTCCATGTCGACGGATATCCCCGGAACGGGGTCGCCCGCTTCCAATGACGCCGCCAACGTCTGATAGACCGAGAGAATCGCACGCGAGCGGGACAGCTCGTCCGCGAGCCGCCGGAGCTCGCGGTGCCGGGCGGCGACCTGGCCGAGGCAGCCGTGGACCGGGTCTCTGAGGATCATCCGGGCTTCGTACACCAGCGAGTCGACGGCTTCCTCGCGCTGGGAAGGGTGCAGCCTTCTGAGCATCTTCTCCACGTTGCTGACACCGTAGACCTCCTGCACGCAGGCGAACGTTTCCGGCGATCTCGACGTAAAGTGCGGCGCCAGCACGCATTCTGGTTTGCACTTCCGCCGCAGCTTCTGGCACCCGGCGCACGGTGAGCCGTGCACCGTGCGCCGGCGGATGACCCGTGCCTCCGGCGGCAGGCGTGGGGATGACTGCTGATCGGCGTGCGAATTCGAAGTCGACGTCTCCATCTCTATGATCAATTTTGAAAAGACAGATCAATGACATCCGAAGAACTAGAATGAGCTTAAAAATGGTATAATTTTGGTTTCGGATCTATATTATTATTGAAATGAATTTAATTTGAATTTGGTTTACGTAACAAACTTAATTTTCGAAATTCCGCCGTGCGTCCGACGTAGCGACGCGTGGCAGTATGGGCCCACCCTCAGATACTCTCTTCAGTCTTTTTTTTTTAAATTTATAATAAATTCGCTCCAGTCTTCACACAGAATTGACTTGTGGGGGGCTATTATCGGTACGATTTCGAGCGAGTCAAAGTCAATTCGAAATTAAAAATTTAAATTCGGCTTTACTCAAAATAGATCTGAAATCAAAATGAGATATGTTTCAAGCCGTGTCGGCTCGAATCATGATTCAAATCAGCTTGTAATTGTAAAAAATGTAAAAATATTATGTGTTTAAGAAGATTCGATCCCCAAATTTTGAGAAAAATAAATCCTAAATCTCCTCTGCTCTACTATTAAATCACTAGCTAAATTATATATAATATTATTTTATTATATATCAATATTATTTAAGTTATATATATAATTTTGAGCCATATTTGGAGAGAGCTAGGATTAGGTTGAAATAAATTTTGAGCCAAAGTCCTTATCTCATGATTCAATTTAAAATTTTTTAATCGATTTTGAGTCATTTTAAAAATTGAATGAATTTCTAGTGAGTTTCAAATGGACAAATATAATTATACATAATATTTCAATAAAAGATCGAAAATTAATTGAAAGTCGGATCAATTTTTGCTCGGATCGAGCTTGAATCGATAACAATTGAGCCAAACTCAGCTCGAATCGAGATTGGATCGAACTCTCCTTGTTCATTCTCTGGATCGAATCGAAAATTTTCCATTCAATCTCGAGCCAAGGTCGGATCGATTCGAGATCGAATCGTTAGCAGCCCTGCTTGGCTCTATGATCATTAAAGAAGTTAAAGGAGCAACAATTCTTCTGAGCCAACAAAATTTTAGATGAGTAGTTCTACAATGGTTAAGTTAACCAAAATTAGTTTGCAGGCTGCTTCGTCTGCTTCACAAAGGAATCAATATAAAGATTCTCACAAACGGTTCCTGTCAATCGATCAACTACTCAGTTGGTTCGAAATTTTTTTTAAACAAGAAAAAAAAATTAATTTATTTTTTAAATTTAATATCAAAAAATTTTATTTTAATATTAAAAAATACATAATATGTAAAATAAAATTAATTCTAAAATTTATATTTGTATTAGATCTGTAATAAAGTTGATTTTTACAGTTAAAATTTATGTTGAGTTAAAAAAAAACCTTGAAACAAACGAGGCCTCAAAGCATCCAACAACTTGACAATCATGGTTTCCCGGTTGGGGTTTTCACGAAAAACTTTGGCCTTCATCGTTTTTATCTCAGGGTTAAAGGAGATTTCTCCCTACAAATAACGAGATTATAACCAGCTTAAACACTGGGTATATGCAATTAACGAATATTTTGGTAAAAGAAAATGTAGATCACAATCTGCAGTTTTAATGAACTATTAAGTGGGGCGTTTAGTTTAGTGTTATCTGAATATTATGTTATATTATCTTTAGAAAATAATTGTTTGGTTTAATGATATTTTTAAATAATATTATTGTAGGATCAAGTATGACGTCTAGAGAGGAGGGTGAATAGATGTAATTAAAATTTAATTTAATTTACTAAATATAACAGTTAGTGTAAAATACAAGCGGAAGCAAATATGGGTGCAGACAAGAAGAAAAAATCACATCCACAAAGAACACACGATATAATGTGGTTTGGCTCAAATTAGAGCCTAATCCAACCAACCCCGATCGAAAAGATATCACTATAACACATTCCTTGGTTTAGGCGGAGAAGACCATACAAATCCTCATCTATCCACTTACTAGAGGCCCTCCTCACTTTTAAGTGAGGGCTCACTTACTCACTTCCTCCAACCCTTATTTGGAGGCTCTTTTCACACACAAAGTGAAGGCAGAAAAGAAAAACTAAATATTACAATAAAAAAAAATCACTTACTATTTCTTCTTATAATTGAATCTTGAGAGCTAGAAGAAGAGTAGTTTGAGCACTTGAGTCCAAGTTCACTTAGATCGCTTTGAAGCTTGATTAAAACTCAACTTGAATGTTTTTACCAACTCTTAGGATGGTGGAGAATGAAGGTGAATGTTGGGAGTAATTAGAGAGTTTTATGAACCAAGAAGAATACACCAATCACCCCTATCTCCTTATATAACAAAAGCTCCAATTGCTAGAAAAAGGAGCTGGAAAAGATCTGGAGGTCGACCTCAGGTCGACTTCCAGCTAGCCGTTGGAGGATAAAAATAGACCAACGGTCACTTCCAAGGTCAACCTCACCACTGAGGTCGCCTCCAGGTCGACCTGAAAAAATCCTCCAAGATGGCCAAAGTTTCTGTTGAAGGTCGCTGTTGGAGGTCAATCTCGGGTCGACCTCAGGTAGACCTAGAAAAATCCCCCAAGATGACTAAAATTTCTGTTGAGGGTCGCTGCCGAAGGTCGACCTCACTACTGAAGGTCACCATTCAATTATCCCAAAGCTGTCCTGGAGCTATCACAATTAAAAGAAAACATCTAGAACAATCTAACCACTACTAGGCCACATAATTAGGAGAATTTAAATTTTTAAGATTACCTAGTTAACTTGCAGAGATTCTAAGTGCTCAAACTCATATCGAGGCTATTCTAGCAATCAAGATCAACCTCACAATAATTCTACTCTCAAATAGAATAAAAAAAGATAATGATACAATTCGCTTCACTTAATCTTCAATGATCAAATCTTTCTGTCCAACTAAATTAAATCTCAATTTTAGTATACAATTGAGATGCAACTTTAATAAACCTGAAATTAAGAATACTAAACAATTATATTAGTACAAATTAACTTAAACATATTGTTAAACATCAAAATCACAATATAACCACAAGGGAGGAACCAACAATTATAATTAATTACAAAAATACCATTATATACTGATATCTAGATGTCATCTCAAATCGAGCGACATCTCAAAATAACACCATCAATTTATCATTATAATGTCAATAAATTCAAACTAAATAAAAATAATTTAGATAGTATTAATATTTTCTAATATCATAACATTGAACCAAACAAATGTCCATTAATAAATAACAACAACATTTATATAACATAACATTTAAATAACATTGACATTGAGATAACACTGAACCAAACGTCCCCTAAGTAGCTTGATTTATAGTAAGAAGAGAAACTTATTACAGCATGCTTCACATAAAAAAAAGCATCAATGATAGAAATGACACCATTTTAATACACAAGAGAACAAGCAACAGTATCTAGCAAACTTAAAATACGAATAATGCTGAAATACCTATTTATTTATAAGATTTAAATTTAATAAGATTAAAATTAAACTTGGATAGAATTTTTTATTGAAAGTTGTGAATAATGTGAAATAAAATTAATTATTATATTAAGATATATGAAAAATGTGATAAAATTAATTATTATATTAAAATATATGAGAAATATGATATAAATCTTATTATTTTAGTAATATGTGTAGAATGTGAAATAAAGTTAACTTTTAATATTAAATTTTATGTATGATGTGATATATTTGTTTAAAATTAAACCAAATTTATTTTAAACTGTCAAACAAACAAGGGCCAAAAGTTTCCAAGATGTGAGCATGCAAGGATATTGTGCAAGATAAAATTAATTAAAAAAATTTAACCACTGAAAAAAATCATCATCAAATAGGCACAAGGCATAAAGAGGCTTAACGATTTTTCGTTTGTGATTTTCTTTTTTGCAGCCATTTGTAGATGCTAAGGCGATATTATAGCTCACATGGAAAAAAAAAAAATGGGTGAGAATTAGGAGGTTAAAAATCCCATCTTTTCTTCACTCTGAACATGAGGGCAGAACTTCTGATGTCATCTTGAGGAACTTGAAGCATTATCTGCGCTTTCAATTTCATAGGGGCAGCCTTTGCTTTGCCATCTTCAGGACCAACCTGAAGACAAGGCAAATGAATAAAGGCCAAGTCGAAGTATTGCCTGTTTATAGAATCAAAGATCTACTACGGGTGTGGAAAAAGAAAGAGATTTTTACCCGTATGACACAAAAAACTTCAATATTTACTTATTAAGACACCCTACAGTTAAATATTACATGACACACACTTATTTATTTTAATTTTACAACCAACACACCCTAGTTAAAAAATCCTTACATTTTATTTAAGTAAATCATACTTAAGCCAAAACAAGCAATATACTATTAATACATTTAGCAAAAATACTTTTGGAAAGTGGCCTACGCTTATATATTAAGCTATTAAGAGTACAAAAACCACCCTATAAAATAGGTGAGATACATAACACACTAAGTGATGGCATACCTTCACCCAAACAAAAACATAGAAGAAAATACATGAAAAGCCTTGACTATAACTGATACTGGTGATGATAGAAACTAGTAGGTCAACCGAATTGGTCCTTCTACTCAAACCATGTTGGGGTTGGGGATTCCTACAAACACAAAGGGTTACCTGTCCCACGAGGGAGAAGATCCCATTGACTAGCCCATGGAGCGAGGAACAGACTTATGGGATTCGCAGTGCTAGCTATTATCATCACTACTAATAACAAAAGATCACAATATTACATGTAGAAATAAATATATGGCTTGACACTCAGAAGTGCAGAAGATTGCTGAAATTGTAGTCCATACTTCCTTTAGGTTGCTTGGAAAACAAATATAGCAAATATTCAAAGACAAATCTATGGTCCTAAATATCAATAGTTGTTGTCCAAATTTAGCAGTAGTATTTTGCACAATGAAAGCCATGAGACCAGTTGAACTCAGTATTATTTTGCATATATTTTGATGAGAAAGGACAGAAGTCAATTTATTAATATAAATAATGCTATTGTTGTACATGCAACACAGTTCGTTTCCTTAGAAGAAGAAACAGCAATAAGCTTACCCAGAGGGATGCCCAGACAAGACGCACGTCAGAATCATAACCAGCTTTAAACTTGTGGTCAGCGCCAATAGCGTGCTTATAAACCGCACTCCAGTTACTCGAGTCGAAGTGATAGCAGTAACTAGACAAAAAGCAGCAATGATTGCACATTATAATCATTAAAATAGCACAAATCCTTGCACCATTTCCAGCAATCACCAAAAAAACATGAGGCTCTCTGTTTGATTGGAAGACAACTTTACCTTTGGAATGAAGCTTTTTTGGCATGCTTTGAGATGCATGAATCATAGATTATAAATTGATTAGTTATATTAAAAGTCGCGTAGAATGTGAAATAAAATTAATATAAGATGTAAAATAAATTGATTTTTTTTTATATTAGAGTTTACGTAGAATATGAAAAAAATTAATATTTTATTATGTTAAATTGGTGTATGATGAGGGAAGGAAAAAAAAAGTCAAGCCATGTCCTGTTAGCATATATAAATATATTAATATAGTAGGGTACTTTTAGGCTTTTTATTATTTGCAGTCTTGTGTATAAAAAACTGTTAATTCCTTTTTGTAAGCATGAAAAACCCTAAAATTTAACACGGTATTAGAGCCGTCTTTTTCGTCCTCCCCATGGCTAACTTTGCAGGACAAAGCAATCTACCTCATTGGCTTTAAAAATCAGCCAAGACCCCTAACGCTGCCTTGTGCTGTGCACTGTGGGCTAGCTCTCCATTCAAGTTTCGCCTCCTCCCATTGTGCCGGCTTCAGAAATCAGCATCAGAGCTCTGCTTTCTCTCGCTGTCATCTTCCGAAATCAATGCCAGATCCACTATCTCCTGTTGTACCGGCTTTCGGACCAACTCCGACAGATCGCTGCCACAGCCTTGCTAAGTATCGTTGAAGATTTTTGACATGCAACTTTTGTGATTTGGTGTAACTCCATTTGCCGCAGTCCTCGGGCCTAAGTAAGCCCTTGATTTTGTTCTGGTTGGAGTTGAAGTATTATTGCTCTTAATTGGTGGTTGGAGTTGAGATGCATCTGAACATTATTTTTTTTTTAGTTGAAGCTTAACTTGCATATGCATCTGAAGAAGATTGCTTTTGTTGGAGTTTTATGTGCACCTAGCATGCCCCTCATGTATTTATATTTATTTCATTCACATGGCTGTTGATAAATCAGATGATCTTCATTGTATTAGTGTCCGACTCAATGGTACTAATTGTAATAACCCGCTTAAGAAATACTTGTTAATATTTATTTATATATTTTCCTGAACTTAACATAAGTACATTTATAATCTCAAAACTTCAAAATAATTATTATATTTAATATTGATTCTCTGAAGTTTCATTTTTAATAAGATATTCAAAAAATTAAAGCTTTTTATTAAATGAGAAGCTTCCCTCTACCTTCTCCACCAGCCACCTCCCCAACTACCAGTGAGTCTCGCCTTATTAAATTCATTTTTTCCTATAAATAGGCCTCAAATCCCTTAGAAGAAACCACAACCTCTAGCTCTCCTCCCATATCTTTTACCCTCTCCTAAATACCTTAGTCTATCTTAGTACGACTTCTCATTTTCTTCTTCCAGAAATGAAACTCTGCCAGAAGAGTTTAGTATCTCGGCCCCAATGAGTTTAAGTTATATTAGATAATTTCTTTTATTGACTCAATAGGTCAACCCCACACTACATTAATCATTTAAACTTTTTGAAATTTATCATATTATTATATTCTAATGCTACTAAAAGTAATATTATGAATAATGTAATTGAAAAAATAAAAACATTATTCAACAACTATAAAATTTTAAAAAAATTTAAATTTAGAATAATATTATAAGGTCTTTAATTACTTCTCAATTTATCACAAAATATATAAGTGAGATGAACATTTAAATATATATCAGTAGATTAGGCTCAATTTCAATTTAAATCAAACTCAAATCAATTAACTCAATGCATAAAAAATACAGTTAATAAATAACATAACTATATACTTATCTAATCTATTTTCTCCTCTTTGAATCTCTAATTCACTGAATAGACAGGTAAAATAAAAAATATCAAAAGCTTATCATTTTCCACCATACGAGCTCGATTAAGGTAGAGGAAAAGTATGATCGACGTCTAACGAAAGTAACGACAGAGCATCAACTAAGATGGAAAAAACATCAGCATCACTGATGTCCATGGGATCGTGAAAAGGGTCAACTAAAATAAAAGATATAGCACCTTGCAAATACCAAATTTTTTCTCCTATCATAACTCTAGCATGCATAAAGCTCTGTGTGATTCTAATCATATGAACTTCGCATGTAGCTTTATCATTATTAACCATCAAGTCTAAATATTGATTGTTTTATCACAAAGAATAAACTGACTGATCCATTTCTTTTAATTAGAAGTATCGAGAAGTATCACAAAAATATCAGATAAGTATCAAATTTTTAAAAAATAAAAATTAATATGCTATATAGCGTATCAGATACATATCAGTGGAGTATCGGGTAGTATTGATATCTGATATGGATATGATAAGAATACGTTAAGCTCCATAATATATCAGTGTTTCATAAGTAAGAAACAAGATATAGTCCGTTCTACCACGAAGGCAGAGTAAAGAGCTATGACATCTACAACATCAGAAATTGTGTGACTTCGGTGGCTTCTCACTGGTGGCCATTGTTACGTCTGAACCCATACCCATGTATTATGACAATAAAAGCACTATTTAGATTGAACACATCATTTTTCATGAAAGAATCAAACACATTAAGATTGAATATCACTTTGTACGACATCACTTCTTGAATGGCACTATATCTCTATTGTACATTTCATCCTCTTTATGGCTGGCAGATTTGTTTACCAAGTCACATACTGCTACAAGATTTTGTTTCTTGACAAACTCTTGATGTTCATCCCATTTTGAGTTTGAGGGGAGGATATTGGCGTATGTAAATATACGTAAGCACCACGTTCTATCGACAATAACATTATAAAGGAACCATGACTACAATTCTAGGAATTCAGTTAGGGAAAAGAACATTTTTATTTATATTAAAGTAAAAAGAAAATTTGCCAAAATTTTATGAATTACCAAAAAAAGAACTCCATAATTAGTAATGAATGGTGAAAATGAAAAAATAACCAGCCTGAACCTTTCTAAAGACAACACTATACCAAAAGAAGAAGCAAATAGACTTTTTTATACCTTAGTTTGTCCAAAGGGCTGAACCGTCGTTTAAATGCAATGGACAGTGCTTTTGAAGGTAGATGAATGCTTGGGATGAATGACATTTCTTCATCCTAACTCAATTTTCAAGCAAAGAAACATGATCAATGGAAAATGTTAAAAAGCCTAAAAGAGCAATAGAATACATAGGAAAAAGAAAGATGATAGCAGGGAAGCTTAGCTCAGTAACCTTATATAAGTATCTTAAGTTCAAACTGTTGTCATTGTACATAACGGTGCAAAGTCCATTCATCACTCTGCTTCTCAAGATACCACTGACAGATAACACTTTCTTAACTTGATCATGATCCTTTGCATCCTCTCTCTGCTCCAATGCAACTTCACCAAAGGGAAATCCCAAAGTTGCTCTTGGCTGCAAAAATGTAAAATTTTATATATGCAGTGCATGGTCTAAGACTCTGTAACTCTTTCTTGACAAAAAAGTGAAGATGAAGTAAATTTAACAGCCTATAAATTTAATGAAGCAAAAGAAGTTAAAAGTATTCTTCTTTTAACTTAAGTGGGTGTCAACTCACCAAACTAAATGTCGGAACCAGGGATGACAATTCCAGCTTAACTGGAGGATCAGGTAAGCTTGCTACCATTCCGACAACACCTAGTTGCTCCTACAACCAAACAAAGTCAATTCACTAAGGTGCTACAAGTGCAAAGAATATTATTCTACAAAAAGCTTAAGCAAACGTGTTAGTAATGGCTTCAAGAAAGAGAGAACAAAACAATTATTGCGGATGTAAATATCAGAAAAACAAGGATGACGCAAAATCAACAATTAACAAGCCTAAAAATGAGTAGGAATGTCGGATAGAGAGAAAATATATTGCAAACATCAACAAAACAAAGTCAATGCTGAACCAACACAACATTCTAAGAATGATAAGCACCACAACACCATAAGTCCATATAGTTGTCCTACTTTACAAGAGATAGGTATCTTACATGTAAATTATAGTTGTTACAGTCAGATCCAAATGCAGTAGACATTCCTACTCATTTTTAGGCTTGTTAGGAAACTATGAACCAATGCAAACTTCCACTTTAAAATCCTTAAATTCTTCATACCGGAACACCAACAATGAAAAATAAGCTACCACCTGATGTTGACCATGACAAAACATAATTCAAAGTTGACAAAAAATAATTCAAAGTTAAAGAACCTCGTCTCTTAACTCTTGCTGTCCAAGGTAGCGTAAGTGCAGCTCTGTCCAATAAGTGGGAGGGTTAATGGCCCTAGCAGCTACAGTAAGATGATCCATGAAAGCTATTAGACTGATATGGTTCTAAAGACTGCAATTACACCTTGAAACCTGGAATAGTAACATAAACTCCATGTATAGGCCAAGGAACTTACTCAGAACCAAACAGTCCTGACTGGGGGTGCCATACAAGCAAAAGAAAGGGTACAAGATTCGGCACTTTTGAACCACAAAGGCTTGATTCCACTCCCTATTCTCTCCATCCACCCTCTTTAGGTTGCAAACCCGTTTGCTGTTTGCACAGGTCAAAACTAGAATATTCATTCACAGTTTTACTCCAGTTATAGCAAACAACCCTTCAAAATAACACCCCTTCCGCTCAGTAATAATACCCTTCAGGCACATGCATTTAAAAGCTAACTAATTCATTATCAATCAAACTTCCGAGAATCAAGTAGAACACTAACTACAACCAGACAGAATCAATTTATCAGACATGTTAATCAAAGGGAAAAACCATGATTATGAATAGAGTAAGGAAAAATAAAAAAAGTTTAGCTTCAAAAGGATTGGAAATTGTATGCTTCAAAACAATAGAAAAGGAAAAATACAAAGAAAACACAAGTGCGCACCTTGTTATGATGAAAATTGAACCGCAAGACACTACCACAGTGTATGCAAGTAAGAAAAGATTCCTTATTTTTGCATGAGAATGAGACAGAGAAATATTTTGTTGACCAGCCTAAATGAAAATACTCTGGATTCCATCTCTGACTACTCTGGAACAAGAGCTATCTTTGAGGAAGAAGTCCATTGTTTTGTTTATTTTGCTAAGTTGTCTCTATTATTGTATAGCATATAATCAAAATTTAAAATCTAACTAGTGATAAAACATCATTAGATGTTTTGAATGGTAAATAAAATTGATAATTAGAGAGGAAAGTTAGAATAATGGCATCACATTTAAGGTATACGAATACAAACCTCCACGCCATCTACAATGCCTGGACAGAAAACAACATCACAAACTTGCAAGAATAACTAGAACCTAAAGTAATTAATTTCATAAACAAGAACAGTTGTAGCCGAACATAATTAATAGTAGTAATCATTATTGACAGAAAAGCAAACTCAATGTTTTAAGAAGCAGACTGGACCGGCCAGTTCAACCGTTCGAACTGTGAACCAGTGGTCTAATTGGTCCGATTAAGTCTCAAAACTAGTCATGCATCAAACCGGGATTGAACCAGCCAGAACAGAGGTCGAACTGAAAACTTATTGAATGTTGCAGTTGAACCGACCAGTCCACAAGTTTCTTTTAAGGAGCTTTAGCCATAATATAATATTAAAGAGATTTTATGCCTTCCCATAACAATGTCAAACTAAATACCACTTTGTATTATGCAAGGGTGACATTGAAAAATAGTCTTTTTTATTTTATCTTCATTTAATTAATTTTTGTAAAACTATACTTCATTATTTATTATTTATAAAAATAATATCTAAAGTATTATTATTTAATTCTTATTTTAAAAAAAAACCTTCTACTTTTTATTATTTATAAGAATGACTTTATACTTTTTATTATTTGATAATCTTTAAAAAGAATTTTGATGTTATTAAATTTTAGTGTTTTAATCTCAGTATGAATTTTATGATGTATTGCATTTATCATTATTATAAAATTAGATTTTATAAATATTTATTGAATTATTAAATTATTAGGGTTAAACCGTAGCTGATTAAACCTTGAAACCTTAAAACCTTTAGTTCTGCTAGTTCTAAGACTGGTCTTGTTTTCAAAGCCTTGAGCACAGTATGATGTATGCAACAACAAAAATATACATCTATTTCACATTTATAGCAAAAAGGTAAGAGTAAATTAGGTAGAAAAGATCTCATTCCTATTCAATCATATTAACTTTTACAAGTGATTGGGCAGTTTAGTATCCATAACTTTACCTAATATTAGGAATCAACTTTAGTATTTCACATAACAAATCAGCATGAGGACCAAACCTTTTTATAGCGCATTACGTGTTTATGTTCAAAAAGAAAGGAATGGTTATAATGACATAAAAAATAAAGTGCACAAAGTCAATATTTAGCATGAATTATTGCGAGAATATTAATCTCCTATTTCTAACTCATTCATGCTGATTAGTGTATCAAACATATTTATCCATGAAAGGACTATTTATTATGCAAACAAGCTAAGCAAAATCCAATATATGATTTTATAAAGATAACACTTAAACTACGCTTCAATAATTACCATTGTAAAAAGATCAAATAAAAAATGTTAAAACTATGGCTCTTACAACCAAAACTATGCTAAAATAATTTATTAGTGCATGATTTTATAAAAATCTACACTATGCTTCAATGATTACCATTGTAACAAATACCAAATTACAAATGCTAAAACTATGGCTTTTACCAAAAAAAAAAGGGCAATTACGTATATCGCACCCTATTTATCAAAAATTATAAATTCTACACTACTTTTAATAAAATCTTACTATACTCTAAATCCTAAGCCCTAAAATCATAACCTAAAATTCAAAACACTAAATTCTATTCCCTGAACTACTTTAACACTAAAAAATAAACCCTAAAATCTAAACCCTAGAACATAAACCCTAAATCTTAAAGTGTTAGCTTTCATGGATTAGTCATATATATTGAAAACTTAACCTAGTGAAATGAAAGCTTCAATTATAAACTTATGAATCACAAATAGTACAGTAAGATCAATGGGAATGCATTAATAATCTGTTACATAAACTTTTTCAAAAATATCATGTAAAATATATAATATTATAAGATTTCGGAGTGCTATATGTAATTATCCCCCCCCCCCCCCAAAATGGTTTTCATCACTACAAGTACTAAGCACACTACTAAAACATAACTAATTTTAGATAAACATAAGCAACCTATAAGTTCTGCGCTGAACAAGAATGAGTAGTTGAGTAGCTTATATACTTGCCCATTAACTAACAGTTTGTGCCATAGGCGTGCAAAAACAAGTATGTTTGGGCCCAACTTAAAAATTTGACTATATACAACTAGAAGAAATTGTGCTAGACCAGACTTTAATGGGATTTTCTAGTAATAACAGAGGAAATAACCACCTTGAACCTCCTCCAAGTTGTATGATTAAGGTTGAAAACGTAAGTTTATCTCAATAATATATTGAGATATAGTAACCAAAAAGTATAATACAATTCTCAGTTGATCCATACAAAGGTTTTACCCAAGGGAAGTATAGCACAATATAGAAACTAATCATACTTGGGGTGAACTTTCTAGAACAAGTATGAAGTGAGACCAACAGCTCCATTCAAAATCCTGAATCAAGAAATCTGGATCCCTTTTACATTAGTGACAATCCTTAAGCTCGTGGTTTTATGTTAACGTGGCCAATGAAAAAATTTATTAGGGCCAAACATTAAACTTGAGATCATGAAACCAATATTTAGCCAATATAATACTTCTTCAAAAAAATATATATAGTTTTACAAAAAAAGGCACACAGTTGAAATATTGAATAGGTTCAAGTTGTCAACTCGCCACCCTTTCTTCGGTTAACAGTGATACAAAAATGGCAAAATCATAGCAAGTGTGAGCAAAGAGAAGAAAATTTACAATAAAATTGGGAAATTTGAATAGATCAAGGCTCAAACCTGGATGTCATAAGTGGAATGGACATTGATGTTTTTGCTTAGATCCAACGATCCCTTCAGGAGAGCGTTCCTGGACTTGACATCGTAGACAATGGAAAGGTTCTCAGTTCTGAAACTGAGCTGGGGGCAGGAGATCTCGCCTTTCATGTCGTTCTTGAAGGTAAGCTTCAGTTTGGCGAGGCTGTCGAAGAACTTGCTCGAGAACTTGTGCAAGAACAACGGGCTTTCGCTGTCAAACTCCGACGTGTACCGCAAAGGAGGGCGACGGAAGAGGCTACCACTACTAGGAGGGCTTTTGGGAAAATCAGAGGGAGGAGATGCCGGCGTTAGAGGATACATAGGGTTAGGGCTTGGCGGCGTCGCGTCCCCCATGTCGAGGGCTAGGCAAGAGAGGGCAGTAAAGGGAAGCGATTTGCCGCTTTCTCAAGCTTCAGATCACCTCCCTGTTCTGAGCGGGAGGAGGAGATGAAGCAGCGCTGCTGCAGGCTGAGCCTGAAGGGGCTGAGAAATGGTTTCCCCTCCCAAAGCGGTGAAGAACATTTTTGTAGTTTCCGGGAGAATTGACTGGCGCCAATTAGAACTTAATTAAATGATACTATGAATTGATTGTCTAGCTAATTTAGGGCCATAAATAAGGAAAAATTATTGTGCCTCACAATTAATATACATCACTGTTTTGCTCATTAATCATGGGAAGCCATGCAGGTAGGGCTGTTACCGATCCCGAATAGCTTGAAATCTGATCGATCACATTTCGATTGACTCGACATCGACTTAAGCTCAATTGAGTTAGACTTCGAGCCATCTCGAATCGATTTCAATCGACTTTGAGCCATTTCTATTCGCTTTCGAGTCAGCTAAAAAATAAATCAAATCTCAATTTTTGTTTAAGCCGATCTCGAGCCGGGTAAGCTCAACTCGATCCGGCTTGAGATCAGTTTATAATATATATATATGTATTACATTTAATATATTATATATAATATAATGCAATGAATTATTGTAAAAACATCGCTATTAAAAATAAATTTGTTGATATCTCCTCTAAAGTGCCTAACAACCTCAAATTGGTTCATATACTATCAAAAATATATGTAATAATAAATAATTATTTTTTAATCATAGTATATACTAAAATACTTAGATATAGAAAAGATCAAAAATATATTCTCTTCAAATACCATTAAAAATGATAGAATACTCGTGTAATTGCAAATATTCAGTTAAAATAACTTATTATGCATTGAATCGTACTCTAAATGCCTATATTCAGCTTGAATTTAACTTTAATGCAATGAGTAGTTGTGAAAACATCGCTACTCTATTCAAATACATTAATATGTCATAAACCAGTCTCTAAAAGTGTCTAATAGCTTAAAATTGATTGATATCTTGTCAAAAAGATGTGTAATTGCCGGTATTTTATTAAAACTCAATCATATGTCCCTAATAGAT
>KZ451885.1:3992743-4062779 GCA_002786265.1 Apostasia shenzhenica | reverse complement strand
TTTTTAACTATGTATCAATGCTAAGATTCCGCCTGACTTCAATGTAATGCTCTGTATAATTGTTAAAAATATACACTATTTCAATGTTTCCAAAACACATTTTGATTATATCTCAAGGACTACTTCCGCTCTGTACTCAGTTAAACATTATTTTCTGCGTGTTCATCTTTCTTCCACAAAGGGATCTAATAATTATAAAAAAATCCGAAGACAACACACAATTATACTATTAAAAAAGAGGGTAAATTGCCTGAATTATCATAAAAATAACAATATTGCTTATAGAATCAAATATTGCTTTCGGACAAACACTATTATTAATATATGAAGCACAGTTATTAGTGTTTAATCAGTCATAATTAAAATCCTTGATATAGACAAATATTCAATGATCTCTTCCTAAATAGACGCCAAAAGAATGTTTTCGTTAAAACACAAACATAATAATATTACGTTGTTAATCAGAGTGATTAATTATATACTGATTATATATAAGATGCACAGTCAAATTCTCATTATCTTGACAATACTAACGAATTATTGATTACTCGGTATGAATGCTTAGTATTAATTAAAATATAAAAATATATATATTATGGCACAGAATCATTTCTTTTAATTGTATTCGCCAATTCAACGTTTATGCAACGATATTTGTAAAAACATCCATTATTAAGCTGAAATACAATTGATTGCCATACAATTATGTCTCAATAAATTGTCATATAACTTCAAATGAGTTAGATTCGATTACTATGAGAAATAATAGCACAATACTCATATTTAATTTGGGAGGGCATTTAATAACATACTGCCAACTTAAATCATTCTTGAATTACATATTAACCCTCATTTTTAAATTTACAACTTAACCCCCTAAATCGAATCCAGAAAATAAACTTAGAATGCTAGAATAATATTTGCAATATATTTATGTAATATGTAATACATATTATGGTAACATAAACACCCAAATAATTATAAATCAGCAAAAAACATACTTTGAAAATCTTAAGAAAGACCTAAATATGTTATTTTTGGATGATTTGGGGGGTTAAGTTGTAAAATTAAAAAATAAGGGGTTTAATATGTAATTCAAGATGATTTAAGGGGTATGTATGTAATTCTCTCATAATTGTTTGTATTCAGCTAAAATAACTTATTATACAGTGAATCGCTCTCCAAATGCTTGTATTGTTCTTCAATGCAACGTTAACGCAATGAATTATTGTAAAAACATCGTTATTCAAAATAAATTTGTTGATATATTCTCTAAAAGTGCCTAACAACCTCAAATTAGTTCATATATTATCAAAAATATATGTAATGATAAATATTTATTTTTAAATCATAGCATTATGCTAAAATGCCTAGATATAGGCAAAATCAAAGATATATTCTCTTTAAATACCTTAAAAATGATAGATTATTTGTGTAATTGCCAATATTCAGTAAAAATAACTTATTATGCATTGAATCGTACTCTAAATGCCTATATTCAGCTTGAATTCAACTTTAATGCAATGAATAGTTGTGAAAACATTGCTATTCTATTCAAATACATTAATATGTCATAAATCAGTCTCTAAAAGTGCCTAATAGCTTAAAACTGATCGATATCCTGTAAAAAAAAATGTGTAATTGCCGGTATTTTATTAAGGGGGCATTTGGTTTGATGTTATCTTGGTGTTATGTTATGTAATCTAGATGTCATGACATTCAAATGTCATCTTTTGATTAATAATTTTATAATCTTATATATGATTATCTATAGATGTCATTAAACCAAATAATTATTTTCTTTAGATAACATAACATAACATCAAGATAACATCGAACCAAACGCCACCTAAAACTCAATCATATGTCGCTAATAGATCGCCAAATATCTACGTTCGGCTAAAATACTTTGATATAGTAAATATTAGTTATTTAATCAGTGTGTTAGGTTAAAACGCATTGATATAGGCAAGATCAAAGAAATAGTCTGTTCAAATACCCTTAAAAATGATAGAATATTCGTGTAATTATCAATATTCAGTTAGAATAACTTATTATACATTGAATCGTACTCTAAATGCCAATATTCAGCTTGAATTTAGCCTTATTGCAATAAGTAGTTGTGAAAACGTCGTTATTCTTTTCAAATACATTGATATGTCATAAACCAGTTTCTAAAAGTGCCTAATAGGTTAAAATAGATCTATATCCTGTCAAAAAGATTTGTAATTGCCGATATTTTATTAAAACTCAATCATATGTCCCTAATAGATCGTCAAATATCTACTTTAGGCTAAAATATATTGATATAGTAAATATTAGTTGTTTAATCAGTGTGTTAAGTTAAAACGCCTTGATATAGGCAAGACAAAAGATAGTCTATTCAAATAACCTTAAAAATGATATAATACTCATGTAATTGTCAATATTTAGTTAGAATAACTTATTATACAATGAATCGTACTCTAAATGCCTATATTCAGCATGAATTCAGCCTTAATGCAATAAGTAATTGTGAAAACGTCGGTATTCTATTCAAATACATTGATATGTCATAAACCAGTCCTTAAAATAAATCAATATCTTGTCAAAAAAATATGTAATTACCGTTATTTTATTAAAACTCAATCATATGTCCCTAATAAATCGCCAAATATCTACTTTCGGCTAAAATATATTGATAAACTAAATATTAGTTGTTTAATCAGTATGTTAAGATAAAATGCCTCGATATAGGCAAGACCAAAGTCAAATTGCATATATTCTCTTCAAATACTAATAGAAATACTCATATTCTCTTTAAATTCACTCAAAAATGATTGAATACTGGTATAATCTCTAGTATTTAATCAAAATAATTTATTATGCAATGAATTACTTTCTAAATGCTCGTATTCCGCTTAAATTAATGTTAATGCATAGTATAATTTTTAAAATATAACTATTCAAATCAAATACATTGATATATCCTAAGTATGTCTTTAAAAGGGCCTAATAAGTTATAAAAAAAGTGATTTACTATTAAAAAGAGGCGTAATTGTCTAAATTACATAAAAACATAATCATATATTGCTAATAGATTGCCAAATATTTGCTTTCGGCTAAACTATATCAATATAAAAAATATTAGCTGTTTAATCAGAATATTATACTAAAATGCCTTGATATAGACAATATCAATGATCTCTTCCCTAATAGATCGTCAAATAACTGTTTTCGGTTAAATTACAAAGATATAATAAATATTTGTTGTTTAATCAGACTATTACATTAATATACGTTGATATAGATAAGATCAAAATCAAATTACTTTTATTATCTTCAAATACTAACGGAAATGATTGAATGCTGGTATAATTGCTAGTATTCAACTAAAATAACTTATTATGCAATAAATCATTCTCTTAATGCTTGTATTCGGCTTCAATTCAACGTTAATACAATGAATATTTATAAAAACATCACTATTCAGCTGAAATACAATGATTTGTCTTAAATTAATCTCAATAAATGCCAAATAACTTCAAATAGATTGATATACTATGAGAAATGATAGAATACTCGTATAATTGTTAGTATTTAGTTAAAATAACTTATTATACAGTGAATCGCTCTCCAAATGCTTGTATTGTTCTTCAATTCAACGTTAACGCAATGAATTATTGTAAAAACATCGTTATTCAAAATAAATTTGTTGATATATTCTCTAAAAGTGCCTAACAACCTCAAATTGGTTGATATACTATCAAAAATATATGTAATGATAAATATTTATTTTTAAATCATAGTATTATGCTAAAATGCCTAGATATAGACAAGATCAAAGATATATTCTCTTCAAATACCTTAAAAATGATAGATTACTTGTGTAATTGCCAATATTCAGTAAAATAACTTATTATGCATTGAATCATACTCTAAATGCCTATATTCAGCTTGAATTCAAATTTAATACAATGAGTAATTGTGAAAACGTTGCTACTCTATTCAATTACATTAGTATGTCATAAATCAGTCTCTAAAATAAAAATGATTGAATATATGCTTTTATTTGAACATCCTTAATAAAAATGATTGATCTTTGTATTTTTTGTACTTTTATTTTAATTAATACTAAAGCAATGTTATCATTCAAAAAAAAAACATAATTATTTGATTTAATAAAAGATGATATCTAACTGTTATGGTATCTAATTATATGATATAATATTAAGATAATAATGAATCAAATACCTCTTAATTTTTTGTACAAATAGAAATTTAGAGAATTTTACATTTCGTATGCCTGTATAACATTTTATTCTATTTTTTATTTACAATTTCCTTGAATCATTAGATATCATATATTTATTTGTTGATGTCACCTTCTTAAATTTTGTAACATCTAAAAATTTTGTCAAATGGTAGGCTGCCCAAGGTTTTTGTTAAAAAATGGATTAAAAAACCCTTTTAGAAAAAAATCAAAATAATCTAAAGGAGGATTAAGTTTTAAATTATTGAATAATTCAGTAAATTTAAGTTTAAATTTGTTTAATAATTTAGTGGGTTGACTTCAAATTTTATTTTTATTCTTTGATTTTGTATTTATCATTTTTTAAATTGATGTCTTCTCTTAATTTAATATGATGGTAAAAACGTGATTGTTGATTTAATCAAAAAAAAAAAAATGCAAAACGTGATTGTTGACAATTTGTTTAACGGCGGTTTTTCTTTTTGCCTAGGCGACTAAAAGTTACCGGTGGTCATCTTAAAACAAAAGCTACCGCTGGCTAACTGACAACTAGGTGCAACTCAATTGGCTCGTAATGCAAAACTTGAATCCAAACTAAAAATATGTTTAGCTCAATAATATTTTAATATTATATTATATTATTTAAAAAAATAATTATTTAATTTGATAATATTTTTAAATAATTTTTTTAAAAATATACATTTATCTAATAATTAAAAATAACATCTAAATAACATCAAGATAATATTGAATTAAAATATAAGATTAATTTTGAACACTTTATTTAGATGATTGCAATAAAATTTCTAATGCTATTTTTAACAAAAATTATCATATACGTACAAGATTCTGTGAATTTTTTTATCATTTCGGTAATTTATAATAGTTTTTGTAAATTAAAATTTTTTAAAAATTTTAATTTAAATTTTAAAATTGAAAAAGTATTATCATTTAGTCCTAATTAAAGTATAATTATTATTTTTTTATTATTATAATTTAAAATTCATTACAATCATAGGTTTTTATTTTTTTAAATATTAAAATTTTTTAGAGCACAGAAAATAGGAAAGGAGAGAAATTTAATTTTTAATTTTATTAATTTCTTAAAGAAAGACTGTGATAGAAAAGTATAATAGTTTTTTAAAATATATAAATAGTTTAAATTAAATAAAAAATAGTTAAGATTTCACATTATTTATAATAAATAGCCATAAAAAATAAGATTCTGAATAATAAAACTATAACTCTTTTACAAATTCAAAAGTAAAACTATAAAATTGAATTTTTCCACAAATTAAGATTAATTTGTAATCCTTCCGAATCTTAGGGACTTAAATACAATTTATCTTTTGAAATTTTAATAATATGTGTAATAAAGTTGTTTTTACTATTAAATTTTTTGTAGTATTAGAAACATTATTAGTTTAATATAAAAGTTTGTAAATAATGTGAATTACTCAAGTTTTGACCACTAAAAATTCTAGTTAACCTAAAAAAATAACAGGCCCACAAAAATTATTTATTTTTTTGAGACCCCAAAATTTTTTGTAACAAAAATGAAATCAAATTTTGGAAATACAACATCCCACTCTTTTTTACTACTTACGATTTCAAGACATTTTGAAACCAAAATATATCTAATTATATGAAAGTGGGTGCAGATCTATGAATAGGAGATGTTATTCGATCCTTTCATAATTAGAATAAGAACTTGAAGTTGATAGAAATAATAAACTAGTTATAATTAATTTTAGGGGGCGTTTGGTTCAGTGTTATCTCAATGTCAATGTTATTTAGATGTCATGTTATCTAAGGTCCTGTTTGGCAATGGGCTAAAAACCATCGCTAAAATTAGTCATGGTCAAAATCTTAAATTTATTTTAAAAAAACTTAAAAAATTATTTTATATTTCATCTTACACAAATTCTAACATTAAACAATCACTTTATTTCACATCCAACATAATTCTCAATAAATTAATCAATTTTACTTCACATCCTACACAATTTTTAATATAACCAACTTACTTTATTTCACATCATACACATTTTTCAAAAATGACTAAAAATTCCAACTAAATCTTCTTTTTTTTCTTATTACCAAACAAATGTCACTGTTATTCATCAATGGATATTTGTTTGGTTTAATATTATGATATTAGAAAATATTAATGTTATCCAAATTATTTTTATTTAGTTGGAATTTATTGACATTATAATAACAAATTGACGATATTATCTTGAGATATCGCCCAATTTAGGGTGACATCTAGATGTCAGCGTGTAATGATATTTTTGTAATTAATTATTATATTATTTAAAGTTATTATTAAATTAAATAATTATTTTCTAAAGATAACATAATATAATATTGAGATAACACTGAACCAAATGCCCCTTAATCTAAATTAAAATTAATTTTAACTCACATGAAGTTAAGCTGGGCAAACAACCAACCACCCCATACAACAATCAAATTTCTAACTAACTCCAGATCAAAATTACTTTGATTTTGATTTATTATTATTTAAAAATTTAAATTTTAATTATGCTGGTCCCCTTAATAGTTGCCTTGTTTGTTTGGAGTTTACAAAAACATCAAACCTCTCCAAATTTTTTTCTATTAATATTTTATATTTATTTCACATCATGCATAAATTAAAATATTAAAAATTAATTTTATTTTGCATCTTACATAAATTTTAATTTTAACAATTAATTTTATTTCATTTCATGTGCACACTTTAATAAAAATTATTTAAATTTATTTCATATCTAACATAATTTTTAATAAGTAAATAAATTTATTTTAATTATAATATTAAAATAAATTTTTTTATTATTAAAAAAATTAAAATATTTTAAAAATATTTTCCAACTAAATAAGAACTAGTATCAGCCATAATTAAGTTCCCTTTCCTTATTCTAAAAGGCAATGTGCACTAGAATTAACTATAAGAAAATAGAAACCCCACTCTCTTTCTGCCTCTATAAATATAATGCAGACATATATAGTTTTATTGTTATATATATATATATATATATATAGATAACTATCAATATATAAATATAAAAATATATATAACTATAAATATATATATATATATATATGTAAATATAAATATTTAGACTTTATACATATGGGAGGCCAATAGCTGGAGGGTATATACAAAAATGGTGATGAGTAGTTGACTCTGTTCGGTAATAAGAAAAAAAAAAAGAAGATTTTGTTGGAATTTTTAGTTATTTTTGAAAAATATGTATAATGTGAAATAAAGTAAGTTGGTTATATTAAAAATTATGTAGGATGTGAAGTAAAATTGATTGATTTATTGAGAATTGTGTTGGATGTAAAATAAAGTGATTGTTTAATGTTGGAATTTGTGTGAGATGAAATATATAATAATTTTTTTAGTTTTTTTAAAATAAATTTAAGATTTTGGCCATGACTAATTTTAGCCATGATTTTTAGCTCATTGCCAAATAGGACCTGAAAGTTTGAAACTTGAAATGAAACAGCTGTGCAACCATTGCTTGGCCAAGTAACACCTATCATAAAGTAGGATTTTTAGTGTTAAACCGACTCATTTCAACTTTGAGCTAACTCGAATTTTACTCTTGCCAACTCAAAAGTTTTTTTTTTTAATTAGATTAAGTATGTCTACAAGATCACCCAACAACAGATATCCTAACTATAACTAACATATGTTCAAGTAATAAATAATTATAATAAATGATTGAATATATATTATTAATTTTTTTAAAAAATAGAAATCGAACTAATTCTATTCGATCCGATCGTGGCTATCTCAATTCGAGCTAAATATCGATGCTAGCATCGTGCGACTATCGATCTTCGAGTCAAATTCTCACCCTAATCATAAGTCCAATATATAGTACATTTACTTAATACAATTTGTAGAGGTTATATATGTAAATTATAATAATGACAAATATAAGTATTCATTTTTAACATTTAAATAAGTTAATAAGTCATCGGTGAGGTGACATGTTATTACTGTTAAAAATTTAAACAAATATATCATGATATGACTAAGATGTTATGCCGATCATTCGTTATTATAAATTATATAATAAAGTAAGATTAATCAGTTACTATTATACGTAATACTTTTCGAAATCATAAAAATATGTGGATCACCTTAACTTTGTTGCGTTAATTAACCAACATTTAATTTTTTTTTTCATCTTTAAGGTAAAACACTAGATAGTAATATTTCATCCACCATACAATGAATTAACCCAATGAATAATGTATTTATTTGAAAATCAATTTTATTTCATTTTTTTGACTTTATAGATTTAAAATATAGTATATTAAAAATTATGATTATTAAAAGATGATTTATAACTAATTTTAATTATGAAATTCAGTTGATATTTGGGTAAATACAATTTTTTAAAATAATATACACGATAAATGCCTCTAACATTTAATATGATGTATACTAAAATAAATAACAGAATTTAAATGTCATATGTATATAATGATAATTAGGATAATTACCTACATACCACAGCATTTTACTTTATTTATGCATTGCCCATTCATTCTTAGTTAATTACGTTATGCACACTCAAAATATTATAAAATCTTTTAAATTAAAACTCAGTCAAAATTTATTTGAAAAAAATATTTCATTAATAAATCATTAAAATTATATTTTTATTTTTAATAGTATATATTTTTTTCTTCCTCGATGTCACACTAAAGCACTGATCTGTCCTAAAATCAATTTACATCGTGGATGTCTCCTTCCCTTGCCACTATCTAAATATCATAGTTTTAAGATTTTCACTCAAAATATATTTAAATATCCTTAAAATAATATGATGAACGGTTCAGATTTTTTGTAACCTAACTATAGTTAGGTTATTGGAAAATTATAATTACTCATTATAATAAAAATAAGTGAAAGTGTGTGTATGTAAGATTTTATAATATTTTAAGTGTGCATAGCGTAATTGACTGAGAATGAATGAGTAACACATAAATAAAGTAAAATGGTGTGGCATGTAGGTAATTATCACATGATAATTTTAGCAAAATATATATGCCTAATCACAAATCATGGCTCTTGGGATCATTCTTAATTTTATTCATAATTAGTTCGATTAATTATATCAATTATGCAAAATAAAACGAAAATCTATATGAAATATTTATCAAATAATAATAATAATAATAATAATAATAATAATAATAATAATAATAATAATAATAATAATAACTCTACATGAAATTGCGTGCCCGCCATGGAGTCCCTCTCCTCCATCTCCATCAGTCCAGCTCAAAATCACTAACCAAAAAATAACTAACGATTTATACTTTAAAATGAAAAAATTACATTATCGTCCCTCCAATCTTCTCCTCAAATCCACGTCAGCGGCAGTAAATTAATAGCTGGAAAAGCATGTAATGATTAGTTTCGATTATTTCGATTTGGAAATGTTACATATAAATTAAATATTTGAGAGATAAATCAGTAATATATGAATAATCAGGAGTATATATGATATTATCACATTCATTAAGTCAACTGAATTGCTGGCACATACGTGTGAATTGACTTAGTCATCTAGCTCAAATATGACTCGGAATATTTAAACATGTCTCAAAAGAAGTGTTAAAAAAAATTTGAAAATAAAAAAATTTACTTTAATTATATTTAAGTTATTAAAAATATGAGACATTTACATGATGAACAAATAAATTAGGCTAATTTATGAATTTCACCATAAATCTCAAAATATTATAAATATCACATCTAAAATAGCTATTTTTTTTATTCTTCACATCCTGCAGTAAATTCTATCAAAAGATTTAATCATAATTAAATCTCAACAAAATCTCACCCATTGATCACAATATTTAACCATCGACCTTCATCTTAGGGCATCGCGGAGCTGCATTGGTTCCGGCGGTAGCGTATTCACGCGATGCGACAGCATATTCTCGCGAGGCGATAGCGTATTCACGCAAGCATCACTCTGCTATTTGTATCTTCTTCTTACGAAGGCATCTCGAGCGAGCATCGGACCTTTCTGTAGCTTCAGAGTTCTGTTGCCGCCAGCCTTAGAAAGGTCCAATGCCCGCTCGCGATGCCTGTAAGAAGAAGATGCAAATAGCAGAGTGATGCTCGCGTGAATATGCTGTCGCCTCGCGAGAATACACTGCCGCCTCGCATGAATACGCTGTCGCCTCTCGTGAATACACTGCTGCCGGAACCAATGCAACTCCGCAATGCTCTAACATGAAAGTCGATGGTTAAATGATGCGATCAATGACTGAGATTTTGTTGAAATTTAACTATGGTTAAATCTTCTAATAAAATTTACTACAGGATGTGAAAAATAAAAAAATAACTATTTTAGATGTGATAACTATATTATTTTGAGATTTATGATAAATCCATAAATTAACACAGTTCTTGTATCTATCGTGTAAATGTCCTTAAAAATATATATATATATATAAGTTTAATTATAGCAAATTTAAAATCAAATATATATAGAGTGTAAATTTAAATAATATAAACAAGCATAAATTATGAGAGTGATACTTGATAATCAAGTTATCAGAAAAAGTAAGTGATATGGATATCTTAGATTAATAATATGAAGTGATAGTAAAATTGGGCCTATCAACGAATCAGATGTGGGTTAGGTTGACTCTGACTCATATTTGAATTCATATATATCGGATCAGGTTATAGTCGATCTGGATCATCTAGGGTAGGAAATCGGATTATGTCATAACTTAGATCTTTGGGTTTATTCCATTTACAATAAAAGTAATTATTTGAAGTTATATTTAAATTTAAAATAATGTTAAATTTATTATAAATGAAATAAAAAAATATTATATTTTTATGAATTAATAGAATATTTTAATTTAAAATTGTATTTATAATATTTATATATAATATGAAATATAAACTTACAAAAGTAAATCACGAACAAATGCGCATTACATGTTATAGTCTGCTAATATAATATATAAGAATTCTTTATCAATTAATTATAGTGGCTCTCTATTTAAGCCTCTCTATAAAGAAATTATTAGCCATTATATATATTTTTATAAATTACAAATTAGATTTCATAAATGAGTCAAATTTTAAATGGGTTAGGTCAATAGTAATTCATATTTAATTTGTTTATTTGTAAATAGATCAAGTCAATAAATTGGGCAGCTTGACGGGTTAAAAAAGAATTCATTTGATCCTAATTTTGGTCATCCTATCAAACAGGACCTTAAAATCTCTAATTCCTTAAAGCTAAAATTAGTTCAAAACCCATATCACAAAAAAAAAAAATCAAAACTTCAATATTTATAACAAATACATATATCTAAATTATCAAAATAAAATTATCAAAATTATGAATACTTTCGAGTTACGATCAAAATTGAAATAACCTCTATTTAGTTAGTGGCTAAGTTAATTATAACTATTTTTATAAAAAAAATAATCTATATAATTCTCGATATATTAATTAATTTTATTTAGTATTCTTACGATTAATTAATTTTATTTATCATATATATATATATCTTAAAATAAAAAATTAAAAAAATAGTTATTACAAATTTAGCCACCAACTAAACTGAGTGATTTAAAAACTCGGTCAAAACATGTATTCTGAATAGACCAGAATATATGGGATCTAATTTGAGTTGGTAGACCCGACCCGTTTAGACCCGAGCTAGAAACCCAAATTCCTACTGAACGTTGGGAAGCGCGAGTTGAAAAGCAGGGGGGGCCTCGCACTTACGAGCAATCCGGCGACTTCCCCTGTTCCACTGATTCAATCTCTCCGGCATTACACCGGCAAAATAGAGAATTCCGGCGAACCACCGGCGACATGCAGCGAGACGGCTGAGGAACATTCCGGGCTAAGATGCAAAACGGGAACTTCTGGGGCGGGACGTTCGAGATCCACGGCGACGCGGCCGCTGCCTACGACGACGAGAACAGCCGCAATCTGGATCTTGATCCCCGGGCTCTGAGCCGGCGGCGGTCGGAGCTCGATGAGACCCAGCAGAGCTGGCTGCTCGGACCCCAGATCGCCAAGAAGAACAAGGCCAAGTACGTTGACTTGGGATGCTTCGTCTGCAAGAAAAAGCTACTGTGGTGGACTCTAGGCACCATCTTCGTCGCCTTCCTCATCGTCGGCCTGCCAATCATCATCGTTAAGTCTCTTCCCAAGAAAGTGGCGACGCCGCCGCCGCCGGACGAGTACTCCAAAGCCCTCCACAAGGCGCTGCTCTTCTTCAATGCGCAGAGATGTGCGTGAACAACTTTTTCATAATTCGCTTCTCTCTGTTCCTCTTCTTCGTCATGATTTCCCTTTTTTCTTCTTCATCATCTTCTTCCTGCTGACAATCACCGTCGATGGTGCAGCGGGCAAGTTGCCGAAGAACAACGGCATCCCATGGCGGGGGAACTCGGGTCTGAGCGACGGGGTGAACCAGACCGATCTGCACCACGGGCTCGTCGGCGGCTACTACGACGCCGGCGACAACATAAAGTTCCACTTCCCCATGGCTTTCTCCATGAGCATGCTGAGCTGGTCGGTGGTGGAGTATAGCAGCAAGTACAAGGCGCTGGGGGAGTATGAGCACATCAGAGACATCATCAAATGGGGAACTGATTATCTCCTCCTCACCTTCAACTCCTCCGCTGCCACCATTGACAAGATCTATGCGCAGGTAACATTTTTGCCACTACACTTGTTATTTAACATTTCAAATTCTTGGATTATCAAAAAAAAAAAATCTATCTTCTTTATTTATCAAAAAAAAATTCTTTCTTCAAAAAAATAATTTAGTATAAAAATTTTATTATAATTTTTTTTTGTAGATTTGGTTCAATATTATCTTAATATTATGTGATATTATTTACAAAAAATAATTATTTAATTTGATTATATCTTTAGATAATCTTCTAAAAAATTATAGAATTTTGACTAAAAAGATAACATTTACATATCATAATATAAAATAAGATAACATCGAACTAAACTCCCCTTTATTCTAACATTAAGGTGCCATTTGGTGATTTCTATCCCCTGCCTCCCTCATCTCTTAACCTGGCTTACCCTTATCCCCGCCTACCCTCTGAGTAAGGTTTGTGAAGTACTAGCTGATCTTTCTTACCTTGAGTTAAGTTATTAAATAGCTAGACATGACTTTGAGTTATAACAAAGGCTAACAACCAAACGCAATTCTAAGCTAAATCTCTTACCCTAACTAATGTAATTTATTAATGGAGTTAGTATATCTTAGGTAAACTAATCATATCTCAAATCTAAATATGTCCTAAGAGGGCAAACTTTTGCCCCAATATGCAATATATCAAACTGATACGAATAGATGAGGAGGCGTCTGTAACAAGATGAGAAATGTTGGTAGGCTTTAGGCCCCACTTGTTTTGTCGAAATAGTATAATTATCAATTTAATTTAATATACTATACTATTTTTAAAATGACAAATTGGTTTTATTTCTCATAAAAAAAAATTCAATCTAAAGACAAAAAAATTTACTTACTAAAAAGTCCTTAGAATCACAAATACAAATAGAATTCAATAGTCTGTATTTGAAATGATGCAAAAGTTATAACTGAGTTATGTATGTGAAATCCCATGTTAACAATATTGTTAAAGGGGCAAGAGGTACAATTTGACGAATAATGTACATGTCGTTATTGTCCACTTGTAATAGCTGATGTTCTGGCTAAGATGACAGTCTCAAACTAGCCTTAATGCGCAGACATAAAATTTGAAATCAAATTAAAACGAATAAAACCTTGACAATATTGAGTTGTATTATGACAAAATTGGTCCCTACATTCGAAGAATGTATTTATGTCTCTATAACCTAAATCTGCAGTTTATATCTGTAATGATCTAGCTATTTTGTGATTATTTAGACATCAAATTAAGATCATACAAATTATGCATCTCACCACTTTCAATTTGTTATATTCTTTACAATTAGAAAATTTGTTTTTGATAGAATTTCCAAAAATTAAAAAAAAAAATTTGAAGAGAATGATTCCTGTGTAGTACTACATCATCAATGAGATCAGAAATTTCTATAATAAGCTTAAAGGTTTAACATGTGAAGTTTTGCTTTTTCTAGCTACAATAAATGGTGGTTATGTGTCTATTGTCCCTTTACTTGAATTATATTGTTTCTTCATGTGCAAGTTATTATTTTCTTTGTATTAAATAAGAATTAAAACAAAGCATCAATTTCAATTTAGATTTTTATCTAAATATTTGAAATAAAAAGAAAACAACTACATAAAAAAAAATCAATTTCAAGTTAGATATACTATTTTCTCCATTTTATTATAACCATAGTAATTCAAATAAACTAATTGTCATATTGACCTAATAAACATAGTAAAATATTAACATAAAAAAATGAGGTTAAAGAAATAATTTCTAATGTATTTGACATTTATTTGATATATATATATATATGGATATAATTAATCCTCTATCAAACATTCTTTACTTTGAAATTTTTTGAAATTACATATAATTTTATAATGTTATATATATATATAGCAAATATAGATCTTATTTGGAGGGATAAAATTTATATTTTTACTAAACAAAAGAACTATCATAACAAGAACAAATTGCTTATAATTTATTTGAGATTAGGTGATCATTGTACTTTTGAATTATGATTTTTAATTAAATATTTCTCTTAGGTCAATGAGGTATAAAATTAATATGTGGAGCAAGCTTTTCTGTTAAATTGATGGTCAAATTAAAATAATATCCTATTTATTTTATTTTGATGCATTTTTTAGAAGGCCAATTATATTTATATATATATATATATATAAATATTATAATATATATATATATATATATGTGTCTGTGTGTGTGTGTGTGTGTGTTACATATTTGAAATCCAAATATTTATACTGACCTACTATTGGCCTCTACTAATATTATAAATGCCAACACAAAATTTTTGTTTGTATTTGTATATATATTTTTTAAAGTCATTTTTATATGACAGATTGTTATGTACACATGTTTATATTTATATATTTATCTTTTTTATAGAATTATATTTATATGTTTATGTATTTATGCAATTAACACCCAAAAATTAATAATTTTCAAAGACAATACTTTCATGTAAATAAAGATTAATTAATTTTAACTAATTTTTTTACAACAAAAAATAGCTTAGTATTCATTTACGTAAATAATTACTATAATCTTTAATACGTACCAACATCAGCAAGAAAATCTAGAAAGCTATTTCACATTAGAGCTTGAAGTGATCAATAGAAATTTCGTAGCACGCTGAAAAATGTGCTGCAATGTTTCCCTCTTTGTTGGCATTGAATATTTTGTATGCATTAAAATGCTCAAGAAATCTTTTTGTATTCACAATTCATATATATATATATATATATAAAAGTTAATCATCAAATTATTACACCAATTGTTTCATTAGTGGTTTAATCACATTCATATATTATGTTATGGAAGTTGATCACTTGCCACAATTTTAATTTCTATTCAATTTTAACTAAATTAATTTATCAGAACTTTTAATCATGCGAATTTATATGTAAATTTGAAAATTAAAAGAGAAAAATACATTAAAGTAAATAAATTATTTTTCTTAACTTTGGGCGTTATATTTATAATTTATTAATTTTCAGGGTTATATAAATAATTTATAAATTTTGGAGGACAAACAAGTTTATTACGTTTGCATGTTTAATTAACAACTTAAAAAAAAAAAAAAAAACCCTAGGTGGGCGTCGCGAGGAGGGGCGCCACCAGCCCCGACGACCACTACTGCTGGGAGCGGCCGGAGGACATGGATTACCCGCGGCCGATCATCGCCGTCTCGTCCGCCCCCGACCTCGCGGCGGAGGTGGCAGCGGCCCTCGCTTCCGCCTCCATCGTATTCCGCGACGACCGCGCCTACTCCTCGCGCCTCCTCCGGGGGGCCTCCGCCGCCTACAAGTTCGCCCGCAACCTCGGCCACCGGACCCCCTACTCCCGGGGGAACCCCGAGATCGCCGATTTCTACAATTCGAGCGGCTACTGGGACGAGTACATGTGGAGCGCCGCCTGGATGTACCTGGCGAGCGGGAACGGGAGCTACGCGGCGTTCGGCACCGATCCGCGGCTGCCGAAGAACGCGAACGCGTTTCGGAGCGTGCCGGATCTGAGC
Source organism: Apostasia shenzhenica (assembly GCA_002786265.1). Taxonomy (NCBI): domain Eukaryota; kingdom Viridiplantae; phylum Streptophyta; class Magnoliopsida; order Asparagales; family Orchidaceae; genus Apostasia; species Apostasia shenzhenica. The sequence goes on along the minus strand of KZ451885.1, from coordinate 4,046,303 downwards.
GTTCTGAGCTGGGACAACAAGCTGCCGGCGGCGATGCTTCTGTGGACCAGGCTGAGGATCTTCCTGAGCCCCGGCTACCCCTACGAGGAGTCCCTCAGGGGTTACTTCAACGCCACGGGCCTCAACATGTGCGCCTATCTACGCCAGTTCAATGTTTTCAACTGGACTCGCGGTAATATTATTTATTTTATTTTTTAATTCATCATAATTTTTAATATATTATTTTAAAAATAAATTATACTCAGATCTCTAATTTTAGGCATAATAAAACTCACGCTCCTATTTTCAAAATTTTAACAGGGGAGGCTATAATTATAATTTTTTTAAAAAATTAATAATAAAAATTCAGAAAAATGTATATGTTAAAATTTTAAAAGTATTAACCTATATGTTATTAATCCTAAATTAAAGATTCAAATGTAATTTACCTTTATTTTAATTATTAATATACTATTTTTAGACAAGTACCAACTCTTTTTTAAATAACAGAAATAGATGCATACTATTTTTTCTGAAAATTATAATTTTAATAATGCAAATATTTTTTGTTCTTAAAAAAATAATTCTAATATTTTTGAAGTAATTCATGCGTAAGGATATTTAAGTTGAAATTCAAAAAAATCTCAAAAATGTATAAATTATGTGGGGATCTTTTGATCTGAAATTACTACGTTTGAATAGTACATCAAGCCATTATTTTGGGCCCTAAAACGCCAATTATAAATATAATAATATAAATACGTATAGCTTATGTACTGTTAAGAAAAAAGTTTTGACATTATATTTGAAACTTTATTACCAATATTTAGCAAAATATAGTATATATTTACCAACATATATATGTAACCCATGCTATTCATTTTTTCACATAAATATTACAATGGTCATATTTACAACTATTTTGCTGGTTTTTAGTATTATTTAATTATATATAACCTTTATTTAATTACGACTTTGTGCTTATACTTAATATCTACAATTTATACTTAACATATATATATATATATATACTTGCACCAAAGTCTTTATTTAGTATTTATAATCATATATAGAATTTGCTTTTCACTTTTATATTCAATATTATATTGTCTTTACTTAGCGCATTCATGATTACATATACTTATTGCATCATAATGTGCTATATTTATTAGATACATTAATTTGTTCTATTAATGTTAGTTTGCTTAGGCTAAGGAAACATGTATGGGACCCATATTGCTACATGGCAAAATGCAACAGGCCACAAAAAAAGTAACCTCATGTGCTGGACGAGCCTAATAAGTTCCCCAAAATAGATCGGGATTCTAATTATAGGCTCAAGTGCAAACTGAATCTGACATGATTATGTTAGTTACAAACAAATCTTATTCGACTAATAAATAGGTCAGCAGTTCTAATGAGAAATTGAAATAAAAAAAAAATTCATTGACTTAAATCAGACCTATTAGATTCAGATAACCCTGCCAACTTAGCTAACGAGTCAATAATGCGTAACTCAAACTAAAACCCTCGAGAAATCGATCAAAAACTTCGATTTGAATGATATTGACGTTGCTCTTTAACCCACCCATTAACCTGATCAACTTCATCCCAATTCAAGCCTGTTTTAATTCCACCCACATGAATGTGAGGGTCAATAGCCAAACTGATCCGACCTAAGTTTGGGTCAAAAATTTTGAACCGCATCGATCCTACCCACATATTAATCACATCAATCTTTAACCCAAAATTTATGTACTAGGGTTAAGTTGTAAGGTTGCGCCAGTCAGTTCTTCTGTTCTATCTTCTTTTACGAATTAATCTGATTTGAGATAAAAAAAAAAAAAGAAAAATAATATACATTGTGAGAACATCAAAAAGAATGTAGAAAATAAGAAATAATAGATCAAGGATTTTTATGTGGACAACTAAGTATGAGAAAAAATTAAGATTTTTCTTCTGTACTCCCACTTATTGTAAATTTTTTTTTTTTTTAATTCTTGCATGCCGCATGTACGGCGTTAGATTAAAGCAGCGTAGATAATTTCTAAATCAATGACTCCAATTTTTAATGCAATTAAAAGTACATTTCAGCCATGCATGCATGCATGCATGAAGTTGTGGTACGTACTGCTTCTCTCTTGATTGCAGGTGGGATGATAGAATTAAACCATGGGAGGCCGCAGCCGCTGCAGTATGCGGTGAACGCAGCGTTTCTGGCGTCCCTCTACGCTGACTACATGGATGCCAGCAGCGTTCCCGGCTGGTACTGCGGCCCCTTCTACTTCTCCAGTGACCTCCTCCGCTCCTTTGCGACCTCTCAGGTAATTAATTAACTTATGATTATTAAATTATCAAAAAAAAATCATGATTATTAAAAAAAAATTAAAAATAAAACTCCTATATTATAATAAACTATTATATTATAGTGGCGGAGTCAAGACCTCAAACTAGGGGAGTCAAATAAACTATTTATAATAATATTATAATAATTTAAAATTATTTAAATTATAAAATAAAAAAATTAAAAATAGCTACTCATAAATTAAAATTTTAATACACTAGATTATTCAATAAATTAAGTGTTAATCCATTAAATAATTTAGTGAATTAAAAATCTAAATTATGATAAGTTAATTGATTATTTATTAAAGATATATAATAATTTTTTAATTTAAATATAAGATACGTAAATAAATTTTTTAAATTGAATGAGTTTTTACTAATATAAAGTCTATTTATATAATTTATATGTTGAATAATTTATGAAAAATTGAAATTATAAATTATCTAAATAATTTGTTAATTTAATATTTTTTTAACTTATTATCACAATTTATGATATGATATTTATTATATGAAATTCGGACTGAAATAAAAAAAAATTAGATATGTAATTTAAAAAAAAAAACTCAGGGGATGCAATTGCACCCCCTGAGTACCATGTGGCTCCGCCACTGCCTATATTATAATTTCACCTGCCTCAATCGAGAGTTTTAGTAGTGTGTGTGGATTCAAATCTGAGATCCCCTGCTTCCAGACTTCCAGTCAAGTTTTCTCCCTATTTGGTTCCCATATCATTTTGGTCATGCTAAAAATTAAAATGACTCATTCATTATAAAAATTTTAAAAATATAAAATTAATTTTTATAATATTATGCATAAATTTTAGTATAAATTTTTTTTATTTTATTTCACATCTCATATTACTTTTAATATATCAATCAATTTTGTCACAATCTTATAAAATTTTTAAAATAGTTGACTTTATTTTTTATCATCATATATATCAAAGTAAGACCCAATTGATTTTGATTGTCAAATAGGCCTCTCATGATTTCCCGAAAATTTAGACTCGATGTGTATTAGAAATTTGAATTAACATATAAGTTTGAGTGACAAATGTAATTTAAGATATATTAAGCCCAAAAAAAATTTCTATAACGATGGAGGTAATAGCCAAGGTAGTTATATAGGTGGTATCAGAGCAAATTACCTTAAGAAAAGTGTGGGCAGAAATCATAACTGAAATCATTTATTACTATACATAAAAGTTTGAAACTAATTTATTTGGATGTTATATTAAAGTAGTGCGGCAGATGTAAGATAATAGTTTTAATGTTACATGAAAAATTTTTATTAAATTTTGATGACAAAATTTCTTAAATTGTGAAAAATTATAATATCTTGAAAATTTAATTTTGATGCTGTTGACGTGAGATATAGGGGATCCTAAAAAACACCAAAAAAGAGAGAGTCCCGAGAGACGGCAGCACGCAGGGGAATAAGCCTGTCAGTCAAAGCTTAAGAGGGGGAGAGAGTTCGGGGCATCCAGAAGAACACTCAGAGATTTAAGGTGGTTCAGGGAGAAAATCCTCTATGTCCATCGGACGATCAACGAAGAGATTTCACTAAAGAAAAAAGATAGCCGTGAGGGCTAGTACAATGCTTAGAGAGGGAGAGAGCTCCTCAGTTGGGGCTTTAGTATAGTGAGGATGGGAGAACCAGAGAAGTTGCTTGTCCTTGGTCGCTCTTGTTGATTCTCTCCTCTTCCGATCTTCTAATCATTTGATCCCTCCTACTTTGAAGACTGTTCAAGGGTATTTGTAGGTGATGGACTGTACAGCTTTGTCCTGATTTCCTGGAGAAAAGGAGGTGAACAAGCTCTGAGCTCGTGCCGCTTGTCGGCCGCTGGAGGGACCAAAAGCAGCAATAGGGGAGCATGATCTTTTAATATTAGTACTGCTCCTGGGGATTCGTGATAGCTGGAGCATGCAGATCCTTGATTTGCGGGTCTGAAAAAAGGTATCTTGTATAGAGAACGGCGCGGTCGGGTCACACTGACTGTGACAGGTACAGTTGAGTAACATCATCATCAATATTATCAGGGATGGGTCTAGTTCGTAGTGGATGAGGCTTGGTTGAACCCTCGTGGCCAAGGTTTGAGACCTGTGGGAACAGAGAAATAAATTAGTAAATAAATAAAGGCTAAATGTCAGCTCGGCGCCACGTGACGGTAGGGATGCAGCGCTGGAACCACAAGTTAACATTAGCCCCCCGCATTGTCAGGGCGTGAATATTGATATGGGCCCTGGAATGCGAACCGTAACGATGATGGATGCGTTGCTCGAGACCTGTTAGGATAAGACGGGGGAGATTTCTTGGTTCATCATGCTATTGCTCTGGGTTTACATACGACTACCTTGATTTTAGTAAAAGGTGCTTTAGATGCGCGTGGTTCCAAGTTAATGCCAGATAAAAATTCACAAACCTTGTGTGGGGCTAATAGTTTTCATGTGGCGTCCACCGATCTGCATTCTCTTCCTCTAGCCCCTGAAAATTTCTGCAAGAGAGAGTGGACCATTAGAAAGATGGCGGAGAAGAAGAAGAAGTGGGTGACCCTGTCAAGCTTCTCAAAGAAGAGAGCCAATGATCCCCCTGTTGATGCCCATCCTCCTAAGAAGAGGAGGATTTTGGAGCTATCTGAAGGGTCGCCGAAACCGGCGGCTGAGAAGCCTGCTGAAACGCTCCAAAAAGAAGGAGCGGGAGCTACGGTTGTGAACCTGGAGTCGGAGGTTTCGCTTGTCAAGGTCGTTGCGGTTCTGGCGCAGACGCTGGTGTCTGTGCAAGAGCTAGCAGGTGCAGAGGCCACAGAAGTGGTAAATGTCTCTAACTCTCCGATCAGGTCGCCTCTGAAGGCTGGAGAGCGGAAGGAGGTGATCTTGGTAGGCGAAACGGTCACTGGGGAGAGACTAACGCTTGGGAAGATCCTACTTAAGGATGAAGAGATTGAGCGGCTCCTCCCCAAGTTCGAGGTTCCTCCTGCAGAGGGTGTGAAGAAGACACCCGTATGGCTTGTTTGGTTGGAGGATAAATTTGGGTAAGGAAAGAGAAAATATTATATTTTATAGAATTGATTGGAACGAAATTTATTTTAATATTAGGAGGTGTGTAGGTTATGAAATAAAGTTAATTTTAAGGTTGAAATTTGTGTTGAATGTAAAATAAAGTTGATTTTAAGGTTGGAATTTATGTTGAATGTGAAATAAGGTTATTAAAATTTATAATAAATTTAAAATATTATTATTTTATTGCTTGGCCTATTTTTAGGACTTTGCTAAATAAGCATTTAATGATTCATGGTCCTGCTCCTCTTGGTGTACCAATTCCTTTTCTTGAGAAGAAAAGGAAGCCCCTCTTCCGTCCTTTCCTTCCAGCGAATCTCCGAAATGACGATTAAAAGGAAAAAAAGGGAAGGAAGGAGGAGGGCAGCAAGATGGAGGAGGCGACTAAGGGGAAGAAGAGGGTCCCGCCAATTGCCTCCAGCGTCACCCTTGGCATTGAAGGGTCAGGAGGCAACCTGGGGGAAAGATTATTTGAGATTAGGAGAGAGGAGGAGAAGATCCTGGAGAGCACTTCTCAGGTTCTGGAGGTTGTAAAGTCTCTGAAGGGCAAGGAGGAAGGGGAGGCTTGCCACCTTCGGAGGATAGAGGAGCTGGAGGGCGCTTTGGTGCAGGTTACTAAGCGCTCTCAAGGTGATCATAGAGAGGCGCTAGGGAAGTTATATAAAAAGGAAGATAAGTTGGCTTTCCTAGCCCTAAGCAACGTGGAGTGGGCTGTTAAGAGTGAGGCTGCAAGGGGAGAGTTGAACCACAGCCTTTTGGACGTGAATCAAGCCGACTCTACTCTTGTCAAAGACCTCCAAAAAAGAATAAAAGAGCTATGTGATGGAAAAGAGGCTTTGAAAGAGAAAAGAGATTGGTTAAGGGATGAAGTTATGAAGGCCAGGAAGGTATCGTCGGGGGCGAAGGAAGCGGCCTTCGAAACTCGTCGCTGAGAGGAGTTACTAAAGTTTAAGGTGCGCTCTCTGCGAGCCTTGGTGGAGAACAACTCTGGATGGCGAGGACGACATATGGAGGATCTAGAAAAAGCGGTGAGGAGGGCGGTGAACATCATCAGTGCCTCTCCGGTGGGTCACCACGTGAAGAATCAGGCAGCTTTTGATGTTCTCCTACAGACATTAATTGATGTAAGTATCTTAGATCAGGAGAATATCAGAAATCCCGCAGTTCTTCCCTTCTGCGGTCCTAAGGGACCAGACAGGTTCTTCGACGCTGGGAGCAGCGGTCCGAAGGAGGTTCCTCCAGCGAGGTCCTTCGTTGGCTGGGGATATCATCTATCTCCCCTCCGCAAGAGTCTTGAAGAGTGCCAAATTACTCCCCTCGAAGCCCGATGGCTGGGCCAGAGCGTTCCTCCGTCGGCGTCACAGCAAGCTTCTCCCGGAGAAGAGCGATGATCTGACTCCTCAGCCTTATCATCAACATTACATTTGAAGGAACGATTGTTGACGAGAGGAGTCCTGGTAGCTCTCGGGCGATTTGCTTCTTGTTATTAGGAGTGTAATAGATTGGTCTCAAAGAGGGGGGTTCCCTCATATTTGAAGTCGATACTATTACACTACGTGTCTAAGTTCTGAAGCCTTGTATTTTCTTTATTTTTTCTGTACTCATGAGAAAAGCATGTAAGAGAACAAAGAAATGAAATTGTAACAAGTTTTGTCATTAATGAAATGCATTTTTCTTTCAAAAACTTATTTTGAATGAATTTTGTTTGCATTTTTATTTTTTCTTTTGTTTTTTGAAGAGAGCACCATGAGATTAGAAAAGAAAAATGAGAATTCATAAGTGTGAAAGTATAAAACCAATGATAAATCTTAAGTTAAAAGGAAAGTGACTATCATCGTGCACGATTATAAAACATCGGATGATAATAGTAAAGGGAACAAAAAGAACAACACGTCGTTTCGAAACATTGTGCATGATTATGAACTATCGTGCACGACGTATGGCGAAACGTGGGGAAGCGGTGCTTCGATAATCGTGCATCGCTTCGAATTCTGAACTTATCAGAAAATACGAACGGTTTGATCGCGTCTATGCCCTGATCAAAAAGATCAGATGGCCAGAAGATAGATGGTCACAGTTGTTTCCCATAAAGCTTTTCTCAAGGGGAAACTGAAGCATTTGTCCGCCTTCTAACCCTAAGAGAGAAAAAGAAGCTCTCGCTCCATCCGTCGCGAAACCAAGCAATGGGAGGAGGAGAGATCGAGTGGGCCGAACTGGCCGATCAGTTTCAGAAGGATACCAGCTACCAAGAGAGTCCTCTAATGGAGCACGAGGTGCTCAACACAACCAGAGGGTTTAGAGGAAACCCTAGCCTGATAGTCATCCCCTCTACCGCCGATTTCTGACCAAACAGTTCTCCTGAAGGAGCGGTATGCGTATACCGGGCGCAGGGGGAGTACGGTTTGATGCTGCCGCCGCAACCGGGGTTCAAGAAAGTCTTGAACTTGTACCAGATTGTGCCGGCGCAACTTTCCCCCAACGTCGTTGCTTACATGTACTCCTTACTGAAGCTATTGTAGGCCCGAGAGATACCGTGGAGCCTAACGCTGTTTAGGAGTCTGTTCAGCTGGATGGCAGTACCTGGGTATGGAGGGTGCTTGGCCCTGCGGTCAAGAACTAGGAAGGCGATGTTCTTAGAGACAAGTAGTTCCCACTCAGACTAGAGGGGCTACTACTTTCTTTGTAGGAGGGGATTTGGGGATCCCCTGAAGCTTATGAGTATGTGTGACAAGGATTTTGCCTGACAAAAAATAATTTTCGGTTTATACCAATTTAATGCTATTTAAATTTTAAATTTTCAAACCTTTTTTTTGTTTTAATCAGCTTAAATTCACCTGCACATTTTTCCAGGAGATCTTAGGTCCTAAAAATAATCCCTTTAATATTTTTAGATTTATTTCACATTGAACCCATTCTAATGCAAAAATAAAATTTTATTTCACATTAATCATAAATTTTAATAAAAAATAAAATCTTATAGTTTTTTTTATAATTATACTTTAATTTATATTTTCTTAAAATAATTCACTTATTTTCTTAATTAAAATTTAGGGACCTAGTCAAGTTTAGTTGAAATTTGCTTCTAGGATGTTTTAATTTTTTTTTAGATATAAAGAGAAAAAATTTTATTTTAATATTATGATGTGAAATAAAATTATTTTATTAGTGAGGATTGTATTAAATACAAAATAAAATCATTTTTTTCTTAAGTATGTACTGCACAATAAAGTTATTTTTTATAAAATATAAAAAAAATTAATTTTTAATATTCAAATGTATGTGTGATATAAAATAAAACTAAAATATTGATAAGAATATTGTTAAAAGAATTTAGTAGTTTTTATTTAAGGAAATATTAGGTCCTTATTTTTTTTATTTTTAAAATTTTCTTTTAAGTTCTTAGGATTTAAATGAAAATTTAAATTATATATAATATATATATATATATATATATATATATATATATTTGATTATCAACATTAGATGAACTACATCTTGGGAGACAATCCCGGGAAGATGAGCTACGTCGTCGGCTACGGCCAGAAGTACCCTCGCCACGTCCACCACCGCGGCGCCTCCACCCCACACAACGGCGTCAAGTACTCGTGCACCGGCGGCTGGAAATGGCGCGACGCCGGGGCGGCGAACCCTAACACCATCACCGGCGCCATGGTCGGCGGCCCCAACCGCTACGACGGCTTCTCCGACGTGCGGACCAACTACAACTACACCGAGCCCACTCTCGCCGGCAACGCCGGCCTCGTGACAGCCCTCGTTTCCCTCACCAGCTCTGGCGGCCCCGGCATCGATAAAAACGCCATCTTTGCTGCTGTTCCTCCGCTCTTTCCGGCGGGGCCGCCGCCAACCCCGCCGTGGAGGCCTTGAGGTGTATGTATTTTTGTTCAATTTGTTATTTTTACAGGACTTATAATTGGGAACTTTATCAAATCTTTTATTGTTTATTTAAATTTGCATGTAATTCGATCAACAATCAACCATGATAGACATTTAAATATTATTTATCTGTCATAAATAAATAAATAAATATCAGAAAATGCAAAATAATGTGCAAAATTTTTTTTTGGGATAGTAGGCTGCTTTAGAATTCGTGTTATTGAGCGTTACGAATATTAGATAGTAGTCTTTTAATCAAAAAACATGAATTTTCCATTTAAAAAAACATGACTTTTTTTGGGAATAAAAAAAAAGGATTTTGGCAAAGGAAAATAGAAATCATTGTTAATCATGTTTCTGTAAAAATTAGTTCAAACTTTTAGATAAAAGATATGATTAGAGATGACATTCTCAATTCATTCATGAAATTTGACTGGAGCTTAAAATTGTATTAAAAATAAAAAGCAAGTATATCAAAAACAGAAAATTGACTATCATTTAATAGGATATTACAAAACTCACTTGAATAGAATATTTTTTCGCATTCAGTGACATCCCCAAAACAAATAAAAAAAGGTATGAAATTGACGGCTTTATTTGTGGTTCTGTACACATCCTATATAATCTGAAGTCTTCTAAAATATATAGAAACGAAAAAAGGTGGTCACGAGGATCCTCTTTCTTAGTAGCAATGATAATGTCTGCGATTGTGATAGATGAGTTGCCTTTAATTTATATTCCCTTTGCACTGTGCTTCTATCTATCAATTGCTTTGAGTGCTCCAGCGACAGTTTTTCCTTTGGCAATTATTACCTGCATGCGGGCTTATGGCTTTAAGAAGATTGTCATATGATTATAGTCTCGATCTCTATTTTTTAAATATAAATAATATACCAATCATTTATTATAATTATTTATTACGTGTACATTATTATATGTTAAATTGTAGTTGTAATATCTGTTATATGATTTTATGAGTACAATTAACCTAATTTTAACTTTTAGTTGAGGCCATTTATACATTTTTTTTAAAAAAGCTCAATTCTTGGAAAGCTTAGCTCAATTGAGGTTTGAGCTAACTCAAAATTGAAATAAGTGAGCTCAAACTCGAATTGAATTGAACTTAACTTGAGTTGTGCCTAGCTCGATTCAAACTCAGCTCATTCTTACCTAAAAGAGTGAATAATACAAACTAACTAGTTGCCTCTTTTTTAGTTGGCCTTGAAACTCCCTCCCTACCTGACACAATCTTCTATTCACAAGGAAAAAATTATTGGGTTCGGAGAGCTCGTCATGTCACCTTTTCATACACCAATTAAATGGCGACAACTGACAACAGGCGGCCCACTGCAGCTAGGTTCGGAGATCAATGTGCTTGTTATAGGCATAAAAGTGCTTGTTATAGGCATAAATGTGCTTGTTATAAGCACATAACAAACACATTTATGCCTATAACAAACACCTTTATGCCTATAACAAACACCTTTATGCTTATAACAAGCACATTAATCTTTGAACCTAGCTGCAGTGGGCCGCCCGCTACCAGCTGTCGCCATTTAATTGGTGTATGAAAAGGTGACGTGGCGAGCTCTCCGAACCCAACAATTTTTCAGTCACAAGACACTGAGAAGTTTGTAACAACAACACAACAACACCACCAAGCCTTTGTTTTCATTGCGCTCTATCAGTTACCAAATTCTTATCTAAGTCTAAGTAACTAAGATCACTCCTTATAGTTTCTTGTCATGTCTTCTTTGGTCTCCCTCTTCCTCTTTATACATGGGCAAAATCCAATAACTCAATTTTTCTAACTAGAGCTTCAATCGGCCTATGATTTAGATGTCCAAACCATCTAAGCCGACTTTCTCTAAGTTTATCCTCAATTGGTGTAACACTAGCTTTCTTTAGGATATATCCACACATCTACCTTAACATCCTTATTTCTGTAATATTTATTTTATTTGTATGTTTCTTCTTTGCAGGCCAGCATTCAGCACCATATATCATCACTGGTCTTACTACAGTTTTATAAAATTTACTCTTGATTCTGGATGAGATTTTTCTATCGCACAACACACCAGAAGCATTTCTCCATTTTACCCATCCTGCTTGAATCCTGCTAATAACGTCATTATCTATTTCACCATCATTTTGTATAATTGATCCAAGATATTTAAAGCGTTCACTTTTCTTGACAATTTGATCACCAATTGTCATATCTCCAATATAAGTATTTCTTTCTTAACAAATGTGCACTCCATATATTCAGTTTTAGATCTACTGAGATAAAAAATTTTAGATTCTAGAGCATTTCTCCAAAGATCTAGTTTTGCTTTAGCTCTCTCTTTAGTTTTCTCAACAAGGACAATATCATCTGCAAAGAGCATACACCAATGCACTTCATCTTGGATATGTCCAGTCATGACTTCCATAATCAAAGAAAAAAAATACGGACTTAAAGTCGAGCCTTGGTGTAATCCAACTGTAATAGGAAAATCCTTAGTCAATCCTCCTTGTGTTCGAACACAGATAATAGCTCTTTCATACATGTCTATAATAACTTGGATATAATCAGTGCAAATCTCTTTCTTTTCTAAAACTCTCCAAAGTACTTCTCTTGAGCCTTTATCATAAGCTTTTTTCAAATCAATAAAAATCAAATGTAGATTTTCCTTTTTCTCATTAAATTTCTCCATTAAACTTCTTAATAAATGAATGACTTTTACAGTAGATCTACCTGACATAAAACCAAACTGATTCTCTGATACTTTAGTATTATAGTGTAACCTTTGTTCAATCACCCTCTTCCAAAGTTTTAAAGTATGACTCATTAATTTAATTCCTCTATAATTAGCACAATTTTGTACAACGCCTTTATTCTTATAAATAGGTACTAATATACTCTTTCTCCATTCATTTGGTATCCTTTTAGTCTTCAAAATCATATTAAACAATCTAGTGAGTCAAAAAGCTCATTCATCTCCTAAACACTGCCAAACATCTATTGGAATGTTATCAGGTCCTACTGCTTTTTCATGCTTCATCTTCTTTAAAACTTTCCAAACTTCAGCTTTACTAATACGTCGGATGTAAGAGTAATTTTTACTTTCTTTTAGGGTTCTGAATTCTGTAAGATCAATTGAATTTTCATAACTTTCATTGAAAAGTTGTTGAAAGTAACACATCCATCTATCTTTGATATCTTCTTTCATGAAAAATACTCTTTGATCTTCCATGAGAAGTTTGTAAAAAGGAGTACATTTTTTACATTGATGTTGAGATGCTTGAATATATTTTTTAATAAAATATATTCATTATTGTTAATAAAATTAGTGCGAACATAAAACTCAAGTTATAAAAAAATTGAAGTATAAAAATTTCACATTTAATAGATTTAAAATCAAATATATAAAATATAAATTCAATTGATATAACTAAACTCATGTTAAGAAAGGAACACATTTACTAGAAAGACTGAGCAACTTAAATACTTTAAAAACAAACTAAAAACAACTGATTTAAATGATTTGGACATAAATCGTAGACCGATAAAAGCTCCAATAAAAATTTTGAGTTATTAAATTTTATTCATATAAAAAGAGAATAAAAAAAACATAACACAAAACTCTAAAAAACAATCTTATATGTGTAAAGCTAAATGAAAATTTATTTGATAAAGTACAATAAAAACAAAAAATTCATACAGCCAACCTCACCTGGAAGAAAAAACGCTTGGTTGGTACTGTTATTGTGGTATTGATACCATTTTGAGCATACCGTGAAAATTCCTAAAACAGTATAAGAACCAAATAGAACTTTAACCCCTCTGCCAACAAGAGAAAGCTAAAATGTGACTTTATTTTTAGAGTCGAGGAGGCTGTAGTGTCCTCCCATCCTTAGAGAGGAAACGAGAATATAAACATTTTTATCAAACTAAACACCACCTTAAATAACTGATCTGAACTGTAATTTACCCTTGTTTTCACATAACATAGAAACTGCTTTTCCAAATTTGAATCCATGATTTGAACCAATGAATTCAAATCACAATGACAACAAAACAACTAAGACGACATTTGAATGAGGGAGCATTGACGTTATATCATATTATCTATAAATTTTTATTGTTTGGTTAGATGACATGTTCAGATAATATTAAAAAACATAATTAAATTATCACTCAAAAATGAAAAATCAAATAACATTTATATAATATGAAATAGCACAAAAATAACATTAAACCAAATATTCCTTAATGCTATATTGATGTCATGGCATGTTATCAAGATATCCTGACATCTCAATGTCATTTTTATAATAATTCTATAATTTTTTTCTCTAGATAGTATAAAACTAATGCTAACACTTCAACCAGTCATGCATTCTATCAAAGCTACAATCCAGTTTTGCATTAGGGACAAGCACATACAGCATTAAGAGAACTGAATCTAGCTATTGAGTTGATAACCAGATTAGAAGCAAATACATGGTATAAGTCAATACATGGCATTACAAGATACCCTTCACTGCCACAATACAACACTAAACACAAAGAAGCGTGATGCCCCTAAATAAGCAGACTAGTAGTTTCATACACTCAAGAAACCATTAAAAAAAGGCCCAGTAGGTTAACTGCTACTAGTTAGAGAATATCACCATTATCAGTGCTATTATCATTAGTGCAGATAGGCAGTAGGAGGGTACTGGACCGAGTAGCCATTACCATAATATGTGGTGTGAGTAGGAGAAATAGTGTAAGCAGCAGACCCAAGCACTGAAGGTGGTGGCGGCAGAGGATGGGCCTCCGGAGGATACATGTATTGGCGGTCATATGGATAGGGATACCTTTCTGGTGTGCGATAAAAACTTTTTTCGGGGTATGGTGTTGAACGAGGAGCGTAAGTAGTAGCGCTTGCACGGGGTCGCTTTGATTGCGGTTTGGCAGCTTCGACAGCTCTCCTTTTGTCAGCCTTAGCTTTCTCCAGCTGAAGAACTCGTTTTTGAAGCGGATCCACGGGGTATTGTTCCTCCAGTTTGTGTTCTTCGATGCATTTGATGACTGCCTTGAGTGCAGTAAGCTCGCGTTCATTCATTTCATTCTGGAAAGAAAATATTGCAGCTTGCTGATTAGTGATGAATCTAATTAATCACTGAGAAAAAAAAATGAGAAAATACCAATGTCAAAAACGCTAGATTGTGGAAGCCAAAAAAATTCCAAAATTTCTTAAGCACATATTGAAAAGCTCATCGGATAAGAGAGTGTAATACCAGCCTGCTTTCTAAGACGGAAAATTACCAACCGTTTTAACTACAGTGGCTGCATTTGGCATCCATCCTGCTGCTTAAATCATTTTTGCGTCCAAACGGTTTCATGTTTACTTAAAGCTGTTAAGCATCCAAACAGTTTCACATGAAAGCTAAGCTACCTTAAACTGCTCAAACTACTTGAAGTGTTTAATACTGAGTCAATCAGCTTAACTTTAAGCTACCAGAAAGATTGCTAAACTTGCTCGAGCTTGAAGCTGCTTGAGCTACGCAAGCTACCTAGGCGACGGCTTAACATTAACTAGCTTAAAAAGTTATGTTGCTCAAATAAGCGACTTTTTTTTTGATAAGTTGAGCGATTACGAAGTTGATAGATGACAAATTACCTGACCAGCAGGAGTCATGTTTCCAACTTTAGATTGTGACACTTTCCTCACCTCCTTTATATATGATTTAAGTAAAGGCACAGGAGCAAACTTTTCTGTCAGTTCCAAAGCAAATGCAAGATTGACAGCATCAAGCTGCCTTCCATTATTGATCAGTGCTTCAATCAGACCTGAGGATAAGGTAACAAATTAGCCAGGCTTACATAATAAATCGATGACAAAAGAGAAACCCAGAGTACCACAGAATAAATTCCTAAACACAGCAGGTACAGAACATCTCAGCTAGGATTCATGGAAACCTCACATACATCCACGTTAGACAACAGAGGTTCTGATGGAACCATACACATGCTGGAAGACTCTACTTTTCATGCCTCTAGATGAAAAGTGATAACTACACTGTTAAATTTGCTTTGTAAAGTTTTAATAATCACATAAAAGAAATTCAAACTCAAAGCACACGATGAGTTATTTTAAAAAGAATATTAATACAAACAAAAAATTAAACATGCGAGCATCATTTTTTATGAGAAGACATTTGAAATGCTACACATTCCATAGGTAGGGTTTCATGATTTTTGTTTTGCTTTTTTTGATAAGATATACATTCCATGGGCAGGGTTCCAGGGTTTGAAACAATACAATTGTTGCTAGCACTTCATATTTCTGAAAATGTTGAAGTTTTCAATTAACAAGAAAGAAACTGAACTGCGTGCTGTAAATCTCTTTGGCATCGAATCCAACAGTTCAATATCACTTATATGTATTCAGCGTGAAACTAAATTTCACATTTGGGCTATAGGACCCATACCACTCTATTAGTTGAGGCAAGCAGTTTGCACAGTAGATGACAGTGTTCATGCCAAGTAAAACTTAATTAGCAATAAATATATTATCTTTCTTCATGTGCTTTATTTCTATTTATTACACTATACAAAATTGAAAGTTTATAATTTCTATTGATGAGAATATTGGATTTAATAGACGTAATAAAGCATAAAAATCCAGGGAAAGTAAAGTGTAACCTGGTATTTTCTGTAAAAATCCAAGAGAACGGCAAAGGTCAGCTGCCTGACGACGCCGTGAAACAGCTGGAATCAATTTGCATATTTCATCCTCATCAAATTCAGAAGATATTCCGAACGTGGCCAAAAGTTGTAGAAAAGCATGTGCTTCCAATGAGTTGCCACTGGTTGCATAAATATCTAGACAGTCTAATTTTGGCTTCCAATACTTGGAGACCGCTATAGCTTGTTCTCTTATGTCTGCTGTGAGCCTCTGCTTCTCAGAAAGAGAATCAGAATCCAGAGTCAGGGAACTGAGAGATTCCATTAACATAAGGCAAGTTCTGCGTAAACCCAAAAGGCCAGCATCCTTTTTCCCATCAAAGCCTAGAATTTCACCAGCATAAAAATCTTTCAAGGATTGCAATACAAAGCCAAAAGGATTACTTGCAGCTCTTAATGCAACTGGGATTTCTTCACGTATGGAAGCAAGATTCTTCCGATTGTCTGAAATGAACTTGTGTAGTCCCTCTACGTCCATTTTTTCGCACAATTCCTCCAGCTTTGAAGTCGGCTTTTCACCCAAATCCCTGCTTTCTACAGCTGCTTCATCTTCGACATCTGATTTAACAACTGTGATATCTGATACATCTTCCACACTGCTTTCAAGATAGTTATTACTTACACCCTGATTTGCTAGCGCTGCAGAAGAATTCCTGTACTTTTCAAACAAAGCAGATAAAACAGCATCTCTTTTCTCTTGTAGCCTCTCCAGAGAAGCTTGCTCTTTTGCTACAACAACAGCTTCCCTCTTTTCCAGCATTTCTTGCGTCTCTGATACTTTCCTCACATACTCCATTTCCTCATCTTCCAACTCACCAAATCTTTTCTTCAGTGACTGCTCAAGCCCATGAAAATGTTGCTCCAGCTCTTTCCATTTCAAGTTCAAGGATATAGCACTATGGCTCTCAAGTTCAGAAAATGCATGCTGAAGTTGTTGTAACTTGGAGGTAGTAGAATCAATTAAAGTAGCAACTGACTGTGTATCAGCCATGACAACAAAAGCCTGTTAGGGGACAAAAACAGTACCAGTTACTGGAATTCTTTTATTGAGCATAAATAACTAACAAGCTATCAAATATCGAAGGTAAAATATAAAATGACAACAATAAACTCCTGAACACCAATTGAAAAGTTCGTGAGTTAAAAGTTCCTCTTTAAATCATAAGCAAAATAGCATTTCTACATCTTTTAGTCATAGAAATTCAAAGTTAAGGAAATCTAGAAGCAAGTCTGCTAATAGGGTTGATGGGTCACGCAGAAGAAAATAAGACAATGGAATAGACAAATGGAAACATATCATATGAGAGTCATTATCATAAAAATATCCATTCGTAAATGATAAATTAGGTAAGATACATTATTATAGAAAGATCCATTCATAAATAACACATGCTACACATGCATAGAACCAAAATTCTTTACAACATGCAATACAATAATGTATAACAAACTCCAAATAAACCTATGTAAAACTACATATATCATAATATCAAGTAAACTGAATCACTGGCAGAACAGTTTATTTCTCAATCCCATTATTTTCATCAGTTAGACTTCCATCAAAGTTAGAACTCTGCAGCTACTATGATATAGCACGAGAGAAAATTTGAGGTTATCAATTATTCAATTTCCAAGCTTCAGTCAAAAATATCGTTTTGTTCACCATTAGGTGCATGTAATCACATTATATCCCAGATTATCGGTTGATTCTAGAAATATACCTAGCTTTTCATGCTTTAATAGTTTAAATCAGGCCTTGCGAGCCAAAGCCAGTAAATAATTAGGCCTATACATTATCCCTATAAATTATATCCCTCTATTTTAAGCAATTCAAATATTCATTAATATTGAATGGTCAAAATCTATTAAAAAGGCACTCTAGGAGTTAGTCCTTTCCGTTATTACTTGATTCACAAGTTCAAAAATGCCTACGTAAAAAAGATGAACACTAGTAGCCGAATCTCTGTTGAGACCACACCAAAGAAGGAGCCTCATGCACCAACTCCACTCCTATTAGCAATTCACCTCTCAAATATCTTTTCATCTAGATCACTTTATACTTACAAAGAATCAGGGAAACATCTAGTTAGATATCAGCTCACCAAACCTAAAATTATGATTTGCACATAGCAGCCTCACTGCTTCCACAGCAGACGTTATGCTGTGGGCCATGAAGACTTCAAGTGCATACGACAAAAGAATGGCCTAAGATGGCAAAGTTGTAAACTTTCCATTGCACAAGACCGACAAGAATAGTAGCATCCAAAAAAACAACACTAATGTTGAATCACCAGACTTTTACCAGTTTCAAATGCCACCAGACAATAAATATGTGTGGTACAACAGTTCTGGAAAAGCTACTTTCTTTTATATCGAATGAAATATATAAGTCCGTGGTTTGGCATTTTACTGAAGAAAAATCATACCCAAAACCAAGAAAAAAGGAAGGTGAAAATCACTACATGCCATTACCATTTCCTGTATCTCAATTACATGGCAGGACAGGCTAATCTGTCAAAGTATGAAAACAGATAGGTGCAATCATAAACAATAGGTTGTTATGGAAGACATCGAACTACAAAGGGGCAAACTTTACAACAACAGAGCACTGGAATGTGTTCAAAATTTGTAAAACAGGTCCATTTACATATTTTCCGTTACACTTGTCTAACACTCTGACACATAAGCCCTAAAGCACTTACGCCTGCTCCATTCTAACCCCGTATTTTCCAGTTCCAACTTTTCCCGTCTACTATCCTAGAAAGATTCGTTATCTAGGGAAAACAGCTGCAGATCTGCTTATGAACAGCTCCAACACCTAATTTTCCCAGCATCCAGCTCGACTTTCTAATGATGGAAGGCATCAGAAAGTCTCGACAACTTTACAATATCCAAACCTAGTTCTAGGTCCACATCACAAGTGTAACTCCAAAAAAATGTAAATGAAGGGGAAAGAAAAAATTTGCATAAACCCGAGCTAGAAAAATCAAAGGACGACACTCTCCGAAACAAAATCAAGCTCATCAAAAAGACTAACAAACACCAACGACCTAAGAGCAAAACCCAACAGTAAAAATCCTTGCCCTAATTCACTTTGCGCTAGGATTCAGCAAAGCAGGATAAGAAACAATAAATCCAAACGGCGGAATCGAAGATGAAGATTTTTACTGGATCCAACATACTCATACCAGTTTTCAAGAGCCGATACGAGTAGACAGAAATCACGGAAACAGGAGAGGAGCCGGGGAGCAGGAGAGGGAGGGGGCGCTCCTCGACAACATCCTGGAACCGAGAAGGAAGAAAAAGCACCCAGCACCGGCCTCCTTTATCGGAGGAAATAATATTGGGAAAAGTTTCATCTAGGTCTATGAGTGTGAGCTGATATTTCAAAAGGTTCATAGAAATGAAATCCTTTCATTTGAGTCCTCAAATCAAATTTCATCTCCAAAAAAATCTTTCCAATGTGAATCTCTACGAAAAAACATGATCATTTAAAAACCTGAGTGAAATTTACCCATAATAATAACCATATTTTTAGATCCTCAACGGCAAATTTTATTAAGTTCTCAACGTTCAGCTCACACGGTGTGGGTTCCATCCATTGCATATGTGGCGTGACCTAGTTGGCCGTTCGAACATTACACAATAATATTCAAAACTGAGGACTTACATAAAATTCGTTCAAATTTTATTCAATTTAAATTAAATTTAATTTTCTCATAAATTTAAATCAATTTATTTCAAATAAAATTAATTTAATTTATAACTAATTTCATATATATATATATTATATTAAAAGTGAGAATTTAAACAGATAAAAACTTTTATTCTTTAGTTGTGCAAGATCTCAATCATTTATTTTTTTTAAAAAAAATTCTGATTAGCTATCTAAGATCTTAGCCGTTCATCTCTCCCATCCATTTTTCTTTTTCATAAATCACAATTATTATTTTATTTGATAGCTCAAATTCACTACACATCATTAAAACTTGACACCAATTCAAGCTCTTCTCTTGATGCTTATTAAGGTAAAAAAAATTATCTTTTGCTTTAAAAAAATCATTAATTTACATTCATCTCTTTATGAACAGTAGCCATCTATTTCTCATCCATATACGTAGCAACATATCAAACCATAGATTCCTAATTTAGAAAAACTACAATTTATTCTTATGTTGGCTTTTTTTTTAACTAGAAATTAGAATGTGGTCCTTCGATTTTCACTAATTTTAGTATTAAGTCTTAAGAAATGATAATTTAGTTATTCAATTTTTCTTAGATTTTAATTTTAGATTGTAACTCCTTATAATTATATTTATATTTCGATCTCTTAATTCTTAAGATCAAAAAATTATAAATTGGTCTTTTAATTAATATTAAGCTTGTCTTAGGTCCTCATTTTTTATAATAATTATAATCTAGTATCTTGATTTTCTTAATTTTGGACTTAAATTTAAAAAAAAATATAATTTGATCTCTCAATTTTTCATGGTCTTTACTTTAATCATAACTTGCTACAATGAAAATGATCATTTGGTCTTACTATTTTTTCAATCTACTATATATTAAAATGATAATTTGGTTCTTTAATTTTTCTTACTCTTTACTTTAGGTACAATATCTTCAAAAAAATTAATAATTTAGTCTTCTAATATTTTTAATCTTTATCTTAGGACTTATGAAATTATAATTCTGTCTACATATATTTTTTCCTGATCTTAATCTTAGGTTCCAATTAGTAATTAAAAATATATAATTTTGTCCTCTAATTTTTTAATCTTAATTATAGGTTTAAAAAAATTACAATTTAGTCTCCTAATTTTTTTTAATCTTAATCTTAGGTCCTAATTTCATCATAAAAAATTATAATTTGGTTCATAATTTATATTAAACTTTATTATAAGTCCTACAAAATTATAATTTAGTTTTTCAATTTATGCTAATGTGGCACATGCTGTTTGGGTTTGTGCACTGTGCACCAGTGCATACAAAAATTTCTCAATAACACATACTCCTATTAGAGAATTTTGGAGTTTTTATAAAGCCCAATATGATGCATTCTTTGAAATTTTAGTATATTTATTTATTAATAAGAAAAAATCATGAATCAAAATAACGAGTCTATTTATAAACAAATTAATATTCTTAATATATTTTTCTTGTTCGTGAACTCGGATATGCATGAGCTCGTTCGCAAATTACATGTACCAAATCTAAACATGATTTTATTTTCTCTAACTAAATTTGTAGAAACTTGAGCTTGATTTTAATAAATCAATGAATGTAAACTTAAGAAAATCACTCTGTTTGTTTAAGCCCTATCAGTTACAACTTACAAAGGCTCTGCAGATGCTACCAATTATAGGGTTTGTTTGGTTGGCGGATGAATTTGGGTAAGAAAAGAGAAAATAATTTATTTTATAGAGTTGATGAGAAAGAAATTTATTTTAATATTGGGAGGTATGTAAGATGTGAAATAAAGTTGATTTTAAGATTGAAATTTGTGTTGGATGTGAAATAAAGTTGATTTTTAAGGTTGGAATTTGTGTTTGATGTGAAATAAAGTTATTAAAATTTATAATAAATTTAAAATATTATTAAGATATTTTTTTGCCCATTTTTGACTTCATGCCAAACAAGGCCATAATGTTATATGGCACAATAACATTTAACCATTTATAACTCTATTACTTCACGTTAATAAAAATTATATATCACAGACAATTAATAAATAAAAATATACAAATAAAGACATATAATTTACTACTGAATGAAATATAAATTTAGAAGAAATTAAAAAATATCATATATTAGAAAAGTGATGTAGTATTATGAGATTTAGAATTTCTAAATGCCAATATAACCTAAAAATGCAAATATGTAGAATATATTTTAATAGAGCTTCATAAGACAATATGAGTCAATCTAGTTCTAAATGAATAAGTCCAAGCTAACATAGAAAAAACATAAAAGATTCATGCATGTCGATAAGCTCAACTAAGGAATCAATCACGGTAATTCCATGAGAAATAATTGCTAACATGAGATCCTAAGCTACTATAAGCAATAGCATAAAATTCATACGAGTTAATCAACAAGTCCAAATGAGTTCATACATGAAAGGATTGACAATATATAGTAAATGAGAGATAACAAAAAGGTAACATCAAGGAGGCGTGGATGCAACTAAGGGAGAATAAAGAAGCAATAAGATAATGGAATCTACCCGATTACAAAGGGGTCCGACAAACCATGGAGATGATCGAAGATGAAAGAGAGCGGGATAACTAATCGGAGTCACACTTATCCGAGATGTCGACGTCACATCGACGGAGAAGGCCTCGCGACGGTCACGACGGCGGGCGGCGGCGGCCGGAAGTCAGCATCGAAGGCGGCGGCCGGCGGTCGGTCGGAGGGCGGTGGCCGGCGGCGAGCAGTGGCCGGCGGTGGCCGGCTTTGATCAAAGGGGAGGGGAGAAGTCTCTCTCCTTTCTCTCCCTTTCTCTCTTTTTCCAATGAAAATGGGTTCTTCCAAAAGCAACGCCACATTTCTTTCCTTTCAATTTCTTTACTTTATAGGCATTTGGTTCTTTTCATGACAATAAGTTAAATCCAACCATTAGATCATTAATCTTTGATCCTAACCATTGGATCTAGGGTTATCTAAGATAAGATACCTTAATGAAGTGTCATGACCCAATAAGCCTACAAACCCAAAATAATATGTGCTCTTCTCAAAAGCCCATATATAAGCCAAATACTTCCCAAGCCCATAATACAATATCTCTCACCCACTCACATAAAGCCATGAAAATAAAAATATTAAGGAAAAAAAAAGAAAAGTACAACATATCAAAATAAATAATAAAACACAGGCATAATATGTCTGAACTAAAACCATTATCATTGATGGAGTTGATATCGAGGATGTTCCGCATCAAAAAGCCTCCAATAAAATAATTACAAATAAGTGAAGGAAGACTTTTTATAAAATATAATAGACCATTAAATAAAACTGATCTCATAAATATCTCATAAAAAATACAAATAAAAGATCTAAATCAAGAAGATATTGATTTACCCAATACTAATCTAAAAATCAATAATTCTAAACTAGACTTAAGTATATAGCATAATAACATTCAATTATTTATAATTCTATTACTTCACGTTAGGTATTTAAAATGTAAATTTTAATATTTGCATCATTATCTTATTTATGAAATATATATATGTACATATATAATATACAAATTTTTTATTATATATATAAATATTCTTTATTTTTAACATTAAAATATTATAATTTGAATTTTATTTTAATATTATTAAATTAATCTGATGAAATAGACTGGTCAACTTGCATAGATTAATGAGTAAATAACATTTAAATCACTTTTATTTGCACTTATATAATAATGTTTTCTAATTTTTAAATTTTAGTAAAATAGTTCACTAATTTTTTTTTTAAATAAAAGTGTAGATTAAAATTTTTTAATAACAGATGGTATATTTTTATAGTAAAAATATAGCTACATATTTCATAGCTAGCTTTTTTAGTAACATAAATTGTATAGTTATTAGATGACGCTTATCACTCACCGTTATTATAAAGGTAATTATTTTCAAATAATTTTTTACTATTAAAGTAATATTCATTATAAAAAAATTTATCTGTATTTTTACTCAAATTAATAAGTTGATCTGCTTAATTTAAAAATTATAATGACTTTTCTGTATGCATATAAGAACAAATAGGAGAAAGTTAAATATTGCTATTTACAATTTACGATTAAATCCTAAGGGCTTGTTTGGTTGGAGGATGAATTTAGGTAAGTAAAGAGAAAATAATTTATTTTATAGAGTTGATGGGAAAGAAATTATTTTTAATATTGAGAGGTGTGTAGGATGTGAAATAAAGTTGATTTTAAGGTTGGAATTTGTGTTGGATGTGAAATAAAGTTGATTTTTAAGGTTGGAATTTGTGTTGGATGTGAAATAAAGTTATTAAAATTTATAATAAATTTAAAATATTATTAAGATTTTTTTTTGCCCATTTTTGGGCTCATGCCAAACAAGGCCTAAAAGTGGCCGAATTCATCAGTAACTTTGCTTCAAAAAAGCTTTTATGATATCTTATATTCATGCGTAAGCATGCTCTCCACAATTTAAAGCATTCATAATTTTAGTATAAGCTATATTTTGAACATAATATTCAATTTATAAGAGTAAAAAATATGCATAAAAAATTTCCAATTGATAAATGCTGAATTACTTAAACATATCCAAACAAATTAAAAAACATTATCATGTGAAAAAAAAAAAAGAACAGCTAAAAAAAATATTATAATTCAGTTATGATATAGTTTGAAGATAGCCTATTATATCAATGAAAGAATTAAAATAAATTTTATAAAAAAAATATTAGTCAATCATTTAGTTTTAGATCTGAGATGGTGTATATACATACATATATATATATATATATAAATAAATCATATTTACTTTCAAATAATTAAAATATTTCATAAAACCTTGATAATAGATTATTATTATTATTATAATTCACTAACTTTCTTAAAAATTTTAAAAGATCACTCACATATCAGTGAATGCTTTCTATTTTCTCAAAACATAACCAAAAAAAAAAGTCTAACATAGATTAAATAAAGAGGCTATTAATAAAATACTTTTTAAAAGTAAAAAAGCAAGGTCCTCTTAGTCGAGTAAGGAAGAAACTTACCTGTATTCGAATTATGCCACTATAATTTTTATGTGAGGTAAAAAAAATGATAAAAAAATTGTGTATATAACTGAATAAAAAATAAAAAGTAGATGATAAATATTACAGAATCTTTTAAAGTCTTAATTCATAGCACAGAAATTAGCAATTAATATTAATACATTCCATTATGTACAAACAAATATAAAAATAAATCAATTAAACATTTAAATTGTATCTTAGCTACCTACCTACCTACAATAAATATTACATAAATAGGATAAATAAATTATATTATATAAAAAATATAGTCCAACATGAGGTTGGATCAATATATAATATTAATATAGCAAGCTAGCATGAATTTGGAACTTCCAATTCCCATAAAATGAAATTGATCTCACAACTAAATTTTTTAGGTGGCATTTTGCTTTGATGCTATATTTTTGATGATATCTTATGTTATTTACTCTAATTAGTTATTTTATTTTTAATAAGTTTAGATAATATTTAAAAATTATAAAATTATTATTATAAAATAATATTTATAGATATCATTTTAATTATAATGGAAAAATGTAATTTGAAAATAAGAAAAAAAAATTAAAGATAACAAAAATAAATTAACAATATTATCATTCTTTATAGTGTTACTAGATAATTTCATAAACAATAATACTGAATAAAATAAATGATAAATTATAAGTAGTACAAAAATTTAAATAATATTGATATTTAAATGATTTCATAATTTAAATCATGTCAAACTAAATATTCCTTAACTAGTTCAATTTTTAATGAATAATACAAAATAAAATTAATTTTTTATTTTAAATTATAATTTAAATATCATATGATATTAAATTAAAATTAATTAGATTAATTTTAAATAGGCCAAACAGAAAACTTCCTCTTTAATTACTACCTCTCTGCATTTTTCCTATCTTCATGGCCATCATTGATTTCTTTTATAAAAGTTGAAGCCATATGATAAAAAAAAATTATGTGGCACTTGCTTGAATATTATTGCAATATTATTTAATATGACTTAAAAAATTAATTATTTTACTTAATATTATAGTTAAATAATATTACTAAAAAAATACAACATTATCACTCTTAAAAAAATATAAATATTAGATAATATTGAGTAGTATTTAAATATATCTTGCTGCACATGAAAAAGAAGTCAAAAATAGGCGCCTTCTCACGGTGCTCCACTAAAGTGGTAGCCGGCTGAATCTTCTTCTTCTTCTTCAAAGTATCAAAGTAAAGGTAGTCGAAAACTTCTGGGTCTTTGAAAGGAGTTCAAGGGCACATGACCCTTGGGCAAAATCAAGTGTACAAGTGCAGTTCTTCTCTTCAGAGATTTCACTTTCAGTGGTTAGAAGGTCGGATATCAGCGGAGGTCACGCCATTTAGGTCTGGGGGGATGCCTTATCACGTAGGAAGTTCCAATAAAGCAAGCTCTCTCTCGAAAGCAACAAGTACCTGAGAGAGATTTGAGTTTCTAAACAAAATTGGCAGATATTTTTTATTCTCAACTTCTATGATAATAACAATGAATTATTATAATACTATATTTATTATTTAAATATTTTAATATTTAGATGTTATTTTTAAATAATTATTTCATAAATTTTATAATATTATTTACATACATCATTAAATAAAATAATTATTTTTACTATATAATAAAATATAATATTAAATTAAATATTTTTTAATAAATAATATTTTAAAAATAATACATATATCTAGCTATACTGGTGCCTAGATAATATTAAAATTACAATAGTAATAAATCAAATAACTTTTAAATTTAAACGGATTTGTATATATGAAAAAAGAAAGTTATTTTGCTCAATTGATAGTATATGTTAGATATAAAAAATTTTAAAAAATTTATAAAATATTTTTATATAATATAATAATTAATTATTTATTTTTTTATAAATAATAATGTAAGAAAACATTGAACGGCTCTCAAAGAATTTTGCTAAAAATAGGGTTTTTTTTAAAAAAATTTTTACTAAAAATAGGTTATTTTGTTACGTAATTAAGCTCGAACCTAATTGGCCGAAGTTAACGGGTTAGGTAGCAAGACTGAAGCTCGCGTGACCGGTCCACGTGCTCTGAAATTATCAGTAGCCTTCAGTCCATCGGTCGGAAGCCAAATGCCGAATATACCCTCAAAACATTTGACAATGCACTGGACTCGTTTAGCTGAGGAGTTAAATTTTTAAATAAAAATTATTTTGAGGATTTATACAAGTCAAAATTAAATTTTATACTCATTTTAATTTAAAAATTAAATATTTATACTTATTATTTTATATTTAAAATATATAATTATAAATATCACTCTTTTTATTAAATTTAAAAAAATCTAGTCATTTATATTATTAAAAAAAATAAAAATTTAGTCATTTATTACTATAAAAAAGTGATACTTATAATACTACAATAAAAATATGAAATGATAAATATGAACATCTAATTTTAGAAGTAAAATAAATAAAAAAATTTAATTTTAGGATGGCATATGTAAATTATTTAAATGTTTATTTTATAAATTTAATAAAAAAATATTTTAGTATTAAGAAATATATAATATATGAAATAAAATTAATTTTAATATTAAAAATTATGTTATGCTAAAAAATGGATGGACTAAACGGAGCTATTATTATCCTCAATAAAGTTCACTTCATAAAATCTTTAAAATTTATTTCTTCAATTTCATTACATTAAATTCTCTTTTTTAATGCTAATGTAGCTAAATTTTACTGAATATTTCTCTAAAAATTAATTTATACATGTTTAATATTATATAATATTTATTTTTTATTTGGATACCCTTTTTAAATCATAGTACTATAAAATTAGTAAAACAAATATTATTTGCATATAAATTTAATATACTTTATTTGTACAATTTTGAGAGATTATAAATATACGTTATGTCTAAGGTATAAAAATTGGATATTAATATGATTTAATATTGTTCATTTTATCGTATATTATATTATAATATTTTAGACATAAATAGTCAAGTTAAATGAAAAATTCTAATACAATAATATTTCAAATTATCTATTATTTTGCACTATGATGGAAGTAAATTTAATAAATTTTATCAATGCATAGCACAGTAATTTTCTTGAGAATATAATTATTAATTATGTTACCGTAATTAACAAAATAACATAATTAAATATGAATTCATTATTAATGACAGGTATTTTTTTAATCAAAATTCCTCCATTATCATTATCATGTTTTTATTTATTCGTATATAAATTAGGCTCTGCGTTTCGTCTACCTAATTCCTGCCAAAATGGACATGGCGTCGTTTCTGCCAAAGGTTATAATCGGCATAGCAGAATATGCTATTAAAGGCCTCCACTGCCGTTTTCGATCATGATCAACCGCTGCCAAGAGTAAGCTGTCATGGCGGCAGCCTCCATGAGTGCGCCGCCGAGAGCGGCGGCGACGGCCCTGCGCCGCGAAGCAAGCTACAACTTCGGCCGCTCGAGGATGGTCGACTTCTCCACGGTGGCCGTGGGGAAAAGGTCGAAGCCTAGGGTTATGAAGGTCCGCGCGACCAGCGCAGAGACGCCTAGCAGCGAGACCGCGGTCTCCATTGATGATTCTATTCGTGCTAGGTCTAGAAATCCGTGAGTTTTTCAATGCATATACATCCCATTCTGGACAACGAGTTTTTTGCATGCTGTCATCGAATGAATTTCTTTTGATTCTAACTCCCCTTTCTCCCCATATAGCGTTGATTTTAGAGTTTTATGGCTAGATTAGTTTTCCATTGCTAAAAACTATTAGTTTTAGAGTCATACAACTGCCTTTCTTTGAACTGATTCACCATTCTAATTCTTTCCGCCAAGCTTTCTGTCTTCTCATGTATTGATGTGCCGATTCTTTGTTTTATTTGCTTAGTAACCCTGGCAACCGACCAACTAGTGACTCACATAACATAATAGAGTTGTTCTGTTATGTGGTGGAAAACCAGAGAAACTACTGCGAAACCGTGAGTAACATATGGAATAGTCTGATGTAGAATAAGCTAGTAGCTATGTGAGTTTCCAGTGTATGGTTAAGAGTTTTGTAGTGCTTCGTTTGCTATGTCTTTAGCTGTGTAGAATTTTAGCCACTTTTGTTTTCTACTTGGGAAAGTAGGGACAGCATTATTACATTGTGGGACTTACAATTGGATGTGATGAGTCCATTCTGTATTTTCTTTTGATATTTTGCTACTCTCTTAGATAATTTTTAGTTTAATTCTTTACAAATGCAGGATTAAAATTCATACAATTTCTGTTTTTGTTGGGGATGAAAGTGGAATGATCAACAGAATTGCTGGAGTCTTTGCTAGAAGAGGATATAATATTGAGTCGCTTGCAGTTGGATTGAACAAAGACAAGGCCCTGTTCACTATAGTTGTCTCTGGCACTGAAAAAGCGCTGCGACAAGTAGTAGAGCAGCTTCATAAGCTTGTAAATGTACTCAAGGCGAGTTCTTTCCCTTTTCATTTTTAACTTCAATGGCTAATATTTATTGATTCTAATTGCATTTGCTGATCATGTATTTACATATTCTTGAGTGATGCACATATTTTTTTGAAATGATGAACTTTTAATTGAAACATGAAGTGAGGAACTTTAGTCAGAGTTATTTGTGCCAAAGAATGCAAAAAATCCTTGTTTGTAATTGGATGCTATCCATCTTACTATCCCAATGTCTATATCCTTGCAATGTGTAGTATTGCCATACCAAATCATCATTAAAATTCCCACATGTTTTAGTAACAAGGTAATCTGGAGCGTGAACATCTGCCAAGCTATTAATTTTCCTAAAAAGAAACATGTAGTGCATTATATAGCGTTAATAATTGATGGTTCTTTTCTGTTTGGCTAGGTTCTGAAATTTTAATCATAATACCTGTGATTAAGCTTCTATTTGAAATTTCTTATGCTCCCATATATATTTTTTGTCCTTGTTGACATGTTCACCAAGAGTTGTTTTATCGGATTTGGCCAATGGAAAGAATCACGGATTTTTTTTTCTATAGAATAATATAAATTTTTTTAAATTTAAAAAACATAATAAAATTATTTTATATTTCATCCTTTACAAACTCAACATTAAACAACTTTATTTCACATCTTACTCAATTTTTTTACATAATTTATTTTCCATCATGCATGTTTTTCAAAATTAACTACAATTATTTTCCACCACCACTTTTTTTTCCTAACACCAAACAAGCAGAGCACTAAATTCCATTGAATTGACCAGAAACGCTATTTGACCTAGATTGTGTACTCTAGGTTTCATACCATTTGGCAGATTGATTTTCTGTCCATAGATGATCTACTTTGGTTTACAAGACCTCAAATTGTCAAATGCATGAAGGATAGATTTCCATACTTAGCAAACTTCATATTCCAGTGGGTAAATATTTTGTGAAATATCACTGTAATCCGAATGAAAGTCATAGAGGCTTAAAAACTTCAACTGGATATTAGATAGACAATGAAATTTTATTTTTATGCTCAAAGCATATACTTTTTTTTTTGGGGAAATATGACAGTTTAGCATAAGATTTTATAGTTCAGAGGTTAAAATGAGTTACTATAACTTTAAGCACTTTTTATCACATAGCTCACACATTTTTTATGGACTCAACAGGTTGAAGATTTATCCAAGGAGCCTCAAGTAGAACGAGAACTAATGCTAGTAAAACTTAATGTGGATCCTGAAAAGCGTCAAGAGGTAGCTTTACACATTTTTCTTTCCATTTTTGGGCAATATATGCTGTATCTTCTATGTCAGTTGTGCATTTTTGAATGTAAATTAATTGACATGTCTAATGGCATTGTCAAAGTTAACAAGGCACGATGAGCTTTTAGTTTAATATTATAAACATGAAATGGATAGTTAATTAATTAAAATACCACACTGATCATTTCCCTTTTGATATCCCCATGGTATTCTTATTTTTTATAATATGATCGTAGGTGCCTTAACATTTATAAGCTAGAGGGCTCTCTTATGTACAGGTCATGGGATTGGTTGAAATTTTTAGAGCAAAAGTAGTGGATGTTTCAGAACATTCGCTAACCATTGAGGTGACTTTTATCATTTTGTGTTTTCAACCACTCAGTTTTAGTTTGCCATTGATTGCACTTTTATCATTATGTATTAAATTAAATTTCAATGATACAGGTAACTGGTGATCCTGGGAAAATGGTGGCTGTTCTCAGGAACCTGAAGAAGTTTGGGATAAGAGAAATTGCTAGAACTGGCAAGGTTACTAAAATATCAAAACATTTACATATAGTTTGTCAAAAAAAACATCATTTACATATAGTGCATTAGAATTGCCCTACTTTCTTGTTTAGATTGCTTTGAGGCGTGAGAGGATGGGAGAGAATGCTCCTTTTTGGAGGTTTTCAGCAGCATCCTACCCAGATCTTGAAGGACCGCCAAGTTCTGTTCTTAGTCTGAAGAATGACACATTCAGTGTTGATCTATCATCCAGTGTATGTTTTGTTGATTATGCCATTTCTCTTAATTCATGTTAGCATTTTTTTAATAGTTGGAATCAGACTTCAGAACAAAATTTTCTTTCACGAACACAAACTAGTTAGTTCTGTCTGGAAGGTGCGGTTCAGCTGCATTTTAGCACTTCTTATACTGTTAAGTGAAACTTAACAGTTTTAGTATAGACTGAAACATAGATATGGCTTGAACTTATATTCCTTTGTTTTGTTCTGCGATAATCTGAGCACTGCGACAGAAAATGGTTGTGTTCTACAAAAGGTTTTCCACAGGAGTTTTCATAATTTTAACTTTTGATGATGCTGGTTCACAATAAATGTAATTGTCCACATAGAGAAGTGAGGTGGTGTTATAAACAAGTTTGTGCTGCAATCTTTTATTGTGATAATACTTGGTTTACAATCATAGTGTTCTCGATTTGGCAAATATGCATGGGTACAGGTATCTGCTAATTTTTTTTTTTATTGTTTCTTCTGTGTGTTTTAAAAGTTCTTTGTTTTGGGGATCCCTCCTTATAAGGATGATGAGGAAGGCGAGAAAAGCTTGTTAAAAAGAGCTTCATTGAAGAAGATCGTCATTGAAGAAAACTTCGATAGACTTTGTCAAAGGTTGAAACCCTGAAGATGGGTTTTGGTAAAGGTTCTTTAGAAATATTGATCAAGCTAATAATCAAGCTACGGACTGGAAACCTCAAAAGAAGATAATCACAAACAAAGTTTCAGCAAACTAGGGTTTGAATTTTGCTAAGAAGCAAACCCCATGCTTGGTGGTTTGACAAATATTGATTGAAAATAGAGTTTGACGTTTGATAAGGAGCAAATCCCAAGTATGTAAAACACCATCTAGACGTGGGTTTTACGTGGTTTACGTGGTTTTATGGGGTTTTTCGGGTTTTTCGGGTTTTTCGGGGTTTTTCAGGGTTTACACGGTACAGGGTTTACGCGGGTTACGGGGTTTACATAGGTTATGCGGGTTACACGATTTACGGGGTTTTGGAGTTTTCATTGTTTTCTAGGTTTTTACAACATTTTAAGATTTTTACGGGGTTTATTTGGTTTTCGGGGTTTATAGTTGTACGAGGGTTTTCGAGGTCTATGGGTTTACGCGGGTTTTCGGGATTACGCGGGTTTTCAGGGTTTACGTGAGTTTACGGGGTTTACGAGGTTTACGCGGTTTACACAGTTTACCAGATTTATGCAGTTTACGCGATTTACGGGGTTTACAGCTTGTACGGGGTTTACGGTTTGTACGGGTTTACGGTTTGTACGGGGTTTACGGTTTGTACGGGTTTACAGTTTTTACGGGGTTTACGGTTTAACGGGTTTGTGAGGTTTACGAGGTTTACGGGGATTTCGGGGTTTACGGGGTTTACGTGGGTTTGCGGGTTCTTTAGCAGGCCACTTTTAAGCAGTGTTTCAATTGTCGTGTCTAACTTTATGGAAATGTCTCTGGATTTTAAGGAGTTGCTCATTCTTCTATTCATTAAAAAGATTTCTTAAAATAAATTAAATGTATGCTTCTAGAAGGTTAGATAATCCTTGATGGTCACGAGTCACATGGACCTACAAATAGTTGTAGAGCACGAGCCACAGCACACTACAATCAAATTGCTAGAGGAAGTGCCTGCATAAGACAATAACGTGCAAGGGTATTCTTAGAAGATCACATTGAGAATCCATTGTAATTCTTTATTTATTAAAGAGAGATAGTGTGGAGTACGCTAGAGTGGTTGATGCTGCTTAAGAAAATCATACCAAAATGATGTTAGAGGTCCACTGCAAAGAGCATTAAGAGATCGTCATTGAGAAGTTAAGTCCAACAGCATTGATCTAATGCAGGGGTGACTGTCTTCCAGTAATGCCATCGTTGTTACTGAGGAAGTGGAAGAAATACATAGAGTGGTCTATGTCTAAAACTAAATTTTCGATGAGTCACTAAATAGAATTATGAAAACCAATTCTTATTTTAGTTAGTTGTCGCGCTTGTGGTAATTGTGGGCTATTCGATTTCTCATGTAAATCCCTGTAGTTATCTATCTTATAGTGAGTATAATGCCTTTAAAGATTGCTTTATGTAGTTTTGTTCTTTTGTATTTTAGTCAAGGTTTGTAATAAAATATCCCTATATTTTTCAAAGATAATGTTTAGCTTTCTTTGTCACATGGTGTTTCGTCGAAGGCATTTGAACTTTGATTTCTATACAATTATAAAGATGATAAACTTTGGGATGAAGATGATGGTGAGCTTAGATGGGAAGAGCTATAGCATCTAGAAGCAAAGAATGAGCTTGAGATGCAAGAAGTTGCATTTACTAGTGCTAGGCATTGTGAAGAAACCGATAGACTTGTCGTCAAAGAAATGTCATGATTTTAATGATAAAGCTGTCATCCATATGTGGGTTTATCTGGGCAAAGGTGTATTCCGCCTAGTAGAGGATGAAAATATTGTCTACGGTCTTTAGAAGAAATTGGGGGACTTATACAAGAGTAAAGACAACAAGCAACAAAATCTTCTTATTTAGGAAGCTAGTGAATTAAGTTTCACAAAGGTACTTCCATTTCTGATTATCTCAATGAGATGTAGAACTTTGTAAATCAACTCACGACTAATTGCATTTCCACCTTCTCCTCACTTCATTTCTTGAGATTTGGGAACTTCTCATGATCTCTTTTATTAATGTAACACCAAATGGAGTTCTTTCCATGAACCTCATTATTGCAAGCTTGTCGAATAAAGTGCTTGACGAGAGTCTTTAACATCTTCGAGCAATTAGGCTCTGGGTGCTGAGAAGAGAGAGAGAAGCTAGAACAGAAGAAAGTTCTAGGAGAGAGGCAAGACCTAGGGAAAGTTATCTTCCTCGAAGTAGGATTTCAATGTCATTGCTGCACCAAGTCAAGTCACTTGAGGAGTGACTGCCACAAGCTACGCAGTGACTTGATGAAAGAAAATGGATGACCCACAATGTTCTCTTCAAGCACCACCATTGTCGTTCGAAGATTAGCTTATGGTAATGTTGGTCATCAAAGTTAAAAAATAAGAATAAAAAACCAAGGGTTCGAAGTGAAGGGGAAGAAGCATGTCTATCGGTTGAAGAAAAACTTGTATGGATTGAAACAAGCTTCCAGATTAGTGGTATACGAAGTTCGACTCGTTCATGGCTAAATAGAATACTAGCGATCTGCCTTAGATTAATGTGTCTATGTCAAGAACAATGGGTGATGGAGACTTTATGGCGCTACTGTTGTACGTTGATGATATGATGGTCATCAGATGTAATGTCGAAGAGATGACAAAGCTTAAGAGTGCGCTCAATATAGTTTTCAGTATGGAGGACTTGGTTTAGCAAATCAGATTTGAAAGGCACGAAGATACAAAGGGATCGCAAGGCAAGGAAGCTTTGATTATCATAGAGTACTACATTGAGAAAATTCTATGAAAATTTGACATGGACAAGGCAAAGCCTGTTGCTACCCTTTTAGTATATCAATTTTGACTATCCACTAAGCGATGTCCTACAAATAACGAGAATGAGAAAATGCCCAATATATTCTATTCGTTGGCAGTTAGGAAACTTGATGTATGGCATAGTGTGTACAAGGCTGGATATAGTTCATATTGTTGCAGTTATTAGCACGTCTTTCCAATTAGGGGAAAGAACACTGAGCAATAGTTTAATGAATCCTTTGATATTTTTGGGGCACCTCAAAGATGACATTGTACTTTGGAAGAGAGCAACGGAAAATAGTTGGCTATTTTTATGCAAACATGGTTAGAGATTTGGACTCTTGGAAGTCAACTTGAGGATACCTTGTCCTTTCAGAGGGGAAGCTGTTGCATAGCAATCTAAGCTGCAAAAGTGTGTTGCACATTCGACGATCGAAGCAGAGTGGACTGCATATGGATCAAGAGGCTACTCGAAGAACTTGGTGTAGTCAAGACAAATTTTTGTTGCACTATGATAGTTTGAGTGTTATTCACCTTATGTAGAAGTTAGAACCCAAGTTTTTACTCATGATTGAACCGTATTGAAGTCTGTTATTATTGGATTAGGGACGTTCTTGAGAGAATATGTTGCTGCTGAAGTAGATACACACCGATGAGAATCCATCAGGCATCATGACCAAGCCAACAGTCAAAGCTACGCATGAAGTTTGCAGAGGAACCCATGCCATAAGTTGAGAGGAGTTTGTTAAGGATCCCTCCTTATGAGGATAAGGAGGAAGTCGATGAAAGCTTGTCAAAGAGTGCTTCATCGAGAAAGATTGTCATCAAAGATAGCTTTAGCAAGAGTTTGTCGAAGGTTGAAACCCAGAAGATCGGCTTTGACAATGGTTCGTTGGAAACATCGACTGAATCCAAAAATCAATTTGAGGGTTAATAACCTTGAATGAAGAAAGACCACAAATAGAGTATTAGCAAAGTGGGGTTTGTCTTTTGTTGAAAAGCAAATCTTGTGCTCGGTGTTCTAATAAATATTGGTTGAAACTAAGGTTTGGTTTCTAATGAGGAGCAATCCCTGTGTATGGAAAACTTTGTCCAAAATAAGGTTCTCTGGTATTCATTTGAAGCAATGTTTGAAATGTAGCGTCTAACTTCGTAGAAATGTCTTTGGATTCCAATGAGTTGCTAATTTGCTTATCCTTTGAGAAGATATTTCTTCAAGTGAATTAAATGTATGCTTCTAGAAGGTTGGGAAACCGTTGGTTGTGAGGAAGTTGGCACGTAGGCCTGCAAACAATTGTAGAGTAGATCCCACATCAACCCACAATCAAATTGCTAGAGGAAGTGCTTATATGGGGCATCGATGGAGAAAAGGCATTCTTGGAAGACCACAGTGAGAATCTGTTACGCTTCTCTAGCTATTAAAGGGCTTAATAGTTTGTAGAAAGGCTTCAGTGGTTGACGTTGCTTAAGGAAAATTTTATTGGTGTAAAGTCAGAGATCCACTATGAAGAGCACCTTATAACACTTCAGTGAGTCTTTGAAAAGAACCACTCAATTCAAATCTTATTCCAATTAATTACCAGGTTTGTGGCAACTATGGGATATTTGACTTTCCACATAAAATTTCTATAGTCTCTATCTTACAGTGAATTTAAGGTTCTAAAAGACTGTTTTCTACAATTTTACTCCTCTGTGTTGTAGTCAAAGTTTGTAATCTAAAATCTCTAGTTTTTTCATTGACATTGTTTAGCTTTCTTCATTGCACAAGGTTTCATGGACAAGGTTAGAGGTTTTCATTCGACGATAATACTTTGATTTAGTAGTTGAAGTTGTGTGGTAACTTTCATACTTACAAGTGTTTAGATTCCTGCCTATGATGTGTTGTTTGCTAATTTCTTGTTTCCTTTCCCCTTCTATATGGGCTTGTTTGGGAAGGCCCCAAAAATGGGCTAAATATTAAAAAAATAATATTTTATTTTTATTATAAATTTTAATAACTTTATTTCACATCCAACACAAATTTCAACCTTAAAAATCAACTTTATTTCACATCCAACACAAATTCCAACCTTAAAATCAACTTTATTTCACATCCAACGCACCTCCCAATATTAAAATAAATTTCTTTCCCATCAATTCTATAAAATAAAATATTTTCTCTTTCCTTATCCAAATTTATCCTCCAACCAAACAAGCCCTATATATTATCTTTTGTGCGACTGGAAGACAAAAATATTGAAATTTGCTAATTCCATGTTTTCTAGCCCCTTCTATAGTTATGTGCTGGTGTTGCTAAAAGATAATGATTGAAAGTTTTTGACAACTGTCTTTGAATGAGTTTGATCAGTTGTCTAAAAGAAGTCAAGTCTTTGAGAAGGAATCACTATGGAAACCCTTCTTCTCGGAACTTTAATGAAATAGAACACATGAGAATGATGAACATAGACATAGGAGCATGCTATTTTTTGCAAGAAACTAAAGCTTTGGGAGAAAACACGCGATTATCGAACTAGGTAACAACCTTCACTAAAGAATAGTGGATTACAAGTTTTTCTTTCCCTGCACATAAGAAAGCACATAATTGTTGTTGATAAGCAACTATAAAATATTGCTTCAAGCTCATATGGTTGCTGCTACTAATAATTACCACATCATTGTGGTTAAATAAGCCGAGGAAGTCATGAAGTGGAATTTTTTGTATTATCTCCTTGGCCTAACGGTTTCACCACTATCTTTTGATCAAGATGTATTTTATCATACAAAAACTGTTTGAAGAAATAAATTTCCTTGAAATGCTTACTTTTTTTGTGCCATCGCTTAATGCAATTTATGGCATGGACATTACATTACTTTTAACTGTTTGCAGGGAGATGTCTATCCTGTGGAGCCTTTTGAGAGCTTCCAAGTAAATCAAGTTCTTGATGCACACTGGGGAGTTCTTAATGATGAAGATGCAAGTTTCTATCAATCTTGCATTCACATTCTTTTTGTAGCCCTTTCCTCAAATACTATCTGGAAAATTCACTAACCGAGAATTATCAACAATGCTTTTCATCACTATTATTTCTTCCTACACGTGTAACATTTTTTTCCTTGCTTGGCAGATTGTGAAACTCTAAAGTTTACTAGGAACTCTTCTTTGCTTGGAATTTGCTAAGAATTTATGAAATCATTGTGGCCATAATAAGTGTGAAAAACCTAGTATAGGTGACTCCATTTTATTCCTGTCTGCTATTACTGACTCAATGAACTTTACTGCTAGTAGCAACAGCATGAGCATGACTCTGCATGTTGACAAATTCGGAAGATTGAATCTAAGAAAATGGCATCAGGAACATGCAACTCATTAATGGTTATTACAGAAAATTGTTGGAAGGTGAATTAGTCATTGGTAATTCACATCACCTATGATGTCGTAATATACAGTATATGATCCCATTAGTCTCATTACCACCATTAGTTATGATCTTCCATCATCTAATGACAATCATTTATTTAAAATCAAAATAAGTAATTGAAATTGAAAATTGTTGAACCTTATCAAATTCTATGTATTCATTTTGTCTTGTGATCATAAATTTTTCCCTAGACTTTCATCCTACCCTGCACTCATGTAATTCATATCCCTCAGTATTTGCAAAAAAGGATTTTTATATTGAAAATGTTTTTATTATCTCCACAAGAGAGCCCAGGCAGAGTTCAAAGATTAATCGCCTTTATTGATGTTGATATTGGAAGGAGGATCATTCTTTTAGTAATCATTTTATACTTTATGGTGTGGTGCCTCATTTTTTAGTTAAAATTTGATTGAGAGATTTTAACCCCCTGATTTCTTTTTATAGTCAAGTGGCCTTCGTTCTCACACTTTATCCATCCTTGTAACTGATTCTCCTGGAGTCCTCAACATTGTAACTGGAGTATTTTCTCGAAGGGGTTACAATATTCAGGTTTTCCCCAGAAATTCCCACTTTTCTTATTGTGGTTTTTATGTATTTCAAAAGTTTGTATGGATGATGGCTACATTCTTCAGAGTCTTGCTGTTGGGACAGCTGAGAAGGAAGGAATTTCTCGAATAACAACTGTTGTTCCTGGAACCAATGAATCTATTAGTAAGTTGGTCCAACAGCTCCTCAAGATTATTGATGTCCATGAGGTAATTCGCATGAGTATTTCTTTCTCGCCAGTCTTTTGTTGACATTAATTTCATACTTCATAAGGAGATTTTTGATCCTCTTAGGTTTAGGATACGACCAATTTGCCTTTTGTGGAAAGATGTTGACATTAATTTCATACTTCATAAGGAGATTTTTGATCCCCTTAGGTTCAAGATATGACCAATTTGCCTTTTGCGGAAAGAGAACTAATGTTGATAAAAGTTGCTGTTAATAGTACTGCAAGAAGGGACATCCTTGATATTGCAGACATTTTCCGTGCCAAAGCTGTTGATGTATCTGACCATACCATCACACTTCAGGTTCGTTTGTAGTGTTCCAGGAAAAGAATTTGGTGT
Organism: Apostasia shenzhenica; assembly: GCA_002786265.1. Taxonomy (NCBI): domain Eukaryota; kingdom Viridiplantae; phylum Streptophyta; class Magnoliopsida; order Asparagales; family Orchidaceae; genus Apostasia; species Apostasia shenzhenica. The sequence goes on along the minus strand of KZ451885.1, from coordinate 4,007,054 downwards.
CATGAGTTTTGCTTTATGCTTGTTTCCAAATTCAATTATGTCTTAATGACTTTGGGGCTTCATGTGGTCAAGAAAAATGTCTTATCATCATTTCTGTGCTGATGTCAGGGTCCTAATTTTCCTATTCTTGTACTAAATTTAAGCGTTAATGGTTAATCTCTATATTTTTAAATGAAAATTTTAAATTCATGCTATACTTTTATAAATTATATTTTCTTTTTATGTTTCCTTTGTAAGATTTAAATAGATTCCAAATGAAATCTAATTTAGTTCTAGTTATAAATTTTGACATAATCTCTCCTTATATCAATTTTCTAAAAAGCTCGAAAGAGTAATTGTGTTGGGATCCCTCCTTTTGAGTGGAAAAAAACTCTCTTTGGCAGCTTGGAATTTCTTACTCGTCCAGGGAGCCCAATTAAGGAAGTCAAGCAAGAGAATTCTGGTGATTTGGGACAAAAGGCAATTCATCAGAATTTGATACAGCAAAAAAATGATCCAATTTCAACAAAGGCCCATCAGATTTAGGCCTAGCAAAACTTGGGCCAAACCTTTCCTCAGACTTCACATTCATTGAACCTGCATGAGGAAGAAGGTTAGGCCTGACAGAATTTTCCCAATCCTTTTTAGGTTTATGCTTCTTTGGCCTAGACACTGAAGAGAAAATCTGGGTTGAAGAGGAATTTCAAGCTTGGACTAGAGGAGAAGATAATACTAGTGTTCGTCCATTAAAGGTCTGAAACGCTTTTAGACTACTAATTTTTCCTTCTCACCCTTCTAAAAAATTGAGTGAAAAAGTTAAAAGTTTGAATTGACGTTCCCTTCCTGTTGTTGGCCTGCATGCCCTCGAGGTCATAGACTCCTCTAATGGTACTATTTTTTGGGTTACTATCCTAGTGTGGATAAGATTTGGGCCTTCACTCATCTTCATTGTTTTGATCACTCCGTGGAAAGGTGCTTTTCAGCTAATTATGAAATTAATTTGAAGACTATGATTACTATGGGTATATTGTTCCTTATGGGGAAGTTCTAGCTAAAGGGGATGTGGTGAAGAAGGTTTTTAAGGATCTAATGTGAAAGAAAAGAGTCTACATAATGAAAGTGGCAGATTGGGCTTGTTTACTATTAGGCCATTCTGTTGAGTTTATTGGGCTATATCACTCATTGGGGTTTATCTCACATCTTGAAGGTTTCTTGGGCTCTAGATTTTTTTTCTGTTTTGGGCTGGCTGGAATGTGCTAGTTGGGCTTTTTCGGTGGTGGCAAGTTGGGCCTCCCCTATTTAGGTTGGGCTTTGCTCTTCTGGGCCTCTATTTGCCTCATGACAAGGTTCTTGGTATTGGGCTGCAGTTCGTGGGCCTTTTCACTTAGTGGGCCTTAGTGTTTTGTCTTTATTTTTGAATGGGCCTTTCGAGCTTTATCTCTTGTTTGACCTTGTATTTTATAATGGACTTTTGTTAAAGATGTTTCTCCTTTATTTTCCCAATGGGCTCTGTCATGTATTGGCTTCGGCCCAAATTTCTTTTTTTTTGCGGGTTGGGGCCCGATGAATAATAATCCCCCCCTCATGTAGGGTTTATCAAAAAAAATAAAACTTATCTATTTATTTTCCCAAATAATTAAGTTGATTAAGTTAGAAGAATATAAAAGCCAATAATCATTTTGTCATGTTCATTCCTCGTATTCCTGAACTTTAATCGGTTCTACCGATTTATTCAATTCAACTTTTGTACTGATTTTTAGCAGGTCCAATCTGGTTGAACTATTATTTCAGTTTTATGGACAAACTAGATCGATATAGTGGCCAGTTCACTGTAAAGATAAAGCTGTCCAATGGCATCATGTCCCACCAATTTTAGCTGGCTTGGAACCCATCTTATAAGTTGGGAAGGGAGTTTGTTGAGATCCCTCCTTATGAGGATACGGAGGAAGTTAAGGTCATCATCGAGATTGCCTCATCAGAGTTTTTACGAATATTCTAACCTTACCTAGGGGGTTTGATGTGGGCTCCTCTTTAGAAATTTTTAGTCAAAGGATTGTGCCAAGGTTTGCAAACCACAAATGAAGAAAGGCCGCAGGCAAAGTTTTAGAGCATATGGAGTTTGAAGATTGAAACTCCGTTTGAAGGGAAATATCATCCAGAATGTCCGAGGAAGTCTTTAAAGAAAGTCTTCAAAGAGTATGCTTACCTTCATGATGATGTTTTTGCTTTCAAAGAAGTTGCTTTGCCCATTTATTCACCAATAATAACTTAATTGAATTGGATGTGTGCTTCTAGAATACTAGAGAATCTCAAATAGTTATGGGGAGTGGTCACGTCAACCTGCCACCAGGCTACTGTTGAAGAATGACCTCATCATCCATTGACTAAATTACTAGAGGGAGCCTACACAGACAACAGTGTGCAGGACATTCTTAGAAGATTGTGAAATTGTTGCCACTTTCTTTAGTTATAAAAGGAACGATAGTGTGAATTTTGCTGGATGGTTGATGCTGTTAGGTGAAGACTATATCGAAATGAAGTCAGAGGTCCACTGTGAGAGCATCGGGAGTGATTAAGAGATTAAATCCAACAGTGTTGATTTGAAGTAGGAGTGATCAAGTCTTTGGAGTTCTATCGTTATTGTCACAAGAAAAAAGAACCAATAAAAAGAGGTTTCTATTTTCGTCTAGGTAGCGTAACTTAGACTCGTAATTTTTCTACAATTCATCGAAGAAGTGCCACCTAGTTAGTTACTAGGCTTGTGGAATCCATGGGTAACAACGATGCTCCACATAAAATTCTATAAACATCTATTTTTAATTAGTGTAAGTTCCTAGAAGAGCTTTTCTCGGTTGCTCTTTTGAATCTGTAGTTGAAATATCAAGACTTTTGACAACAGTGTTTGGGATTTTTCATTGGACAAGATTTCTTCGGTGAGGTTTTTTCTCTACCTTTAACTGCAGTAAATTCTATTTACAATAAAACAGTTTATGTCATTTAGACCAAAGTCAAATTCGATCCAGATCAAAAAGATAGCTTTGACCCTGAATTGACTTTGTATCTATGTGTAGTGTATATGCTCATTTTGTATATTCATTCTAATGTGTTCAGTATAATATTTGACAATCTAACCAAAGATTTATAAGGGAATCTGAACTCAACTTGAACACTGCTGAAATTATGTTTATTAAGTTTCATAAAATTCTTGAGGGCCATTTAACTGTTTGTTGCAATTTATTTGGAAATTTAGTTGGTTGTAAGTCGATAATATAATCATCATTATTCTCAGCCAAATTGTTTTGAGTAAAATGTTTGTTAAATATTGCTACTTATTATGCCCCTTCACAGTTCACATGTTTTGTTTACTTCTTCAATTTGTTTGTCTGGTAATTTTAAATAACTCACCTCTTTTTGTTGCTATCTGGTTAACTTGACTGTGAAATTCTCCTCCTTTATTGTCACACCTGACAGTTGAGTTCTGTTTTGTTTTACTGTAGCTTTCTGGAGATTTTGACAAGATGGTTGCTTTACAGAGGTTATTGGAGCCTTATGGTATATGTGAGGTTTGTTCCGGACCAGGACTTTTTCAGCTTGTTTCTCTGGAATTTAGTTATTTCAACTGCTAGTATTTTATGCGACCTCAAAAGAAATTTTCATGAAGTATGACTTGTTTTGTTCAAGCTAATTTTTACTCTTTATTCATGCATTATTTGAATGCACAAATCTAGCCGAGCAAAGCCTGCAAATAATTTCTCTTTGAGGAGCATGGGATTCTTTCACTCGAAAACTACTTTTTAAGTAGATTTACTTGTCACATTTTCTTTGGAAAGCAGAATAATAGATCATTACTAGAATGTTTCATTTTTTATTTTCTCACGGATACTCTGTATTTTTACTTTGTGGGTCAGCATTATGCATTATATAATATTGTTAGTTTTACAATTATTCTGTAGAATTTACCTTTTAAGTGAACTTCTTTTACTACACAACATATTAGCATCTCATTCAAATTAATAATACAATACAAAAGTTCAAATAAGAAATAATAAATACCTAGACATTATAGTATCATTCCACATTAAGGTCATTAGGATTTAGTATGCATGAGCAGTGCAGTAACATGACGTCGTTAGGGGAGAAGTATCTGGGCGCCCAAATCTGTCCTAATACACAAATGGACACAATCTAACCCAAAAACTCAAGCTAATAGATGAGGGCCATCTCTTGTATATTGGGCACCATCTATTGTTGAATAAAGAGTAAAAATTAGGGGAGAAATCAATCCAGTAAATCAATCCATATGGGTACTTTCCCATCACTGTTGACTACTAATGTTGGACACATGGGCAATTTTAACCCAAGTGCATGCTCTTGGATTTTCACTCATTCATGACAAGGTCAAAAATTTATGGGATTACCGGCATAAATCACTTGTTCTTAGCCGAACCATCTGCTTTGATACCTCGTGTTGGGGGAGAAATACCTAAGGTCTCAAATTGGGTTCAATATACAAGCGAGCTGACACAATTTAACCATAAAACCTAAGCTAGCTGATTAGGGTCATCACTTATCGATCAAGTGCCACAACTTATTGTTCATTACCAGTGTTGGATAATTCTTCATGCGCACTCCTAAAAATTGTACCGCGCTCTCATCCGTACAAGAATGAAGAAGTTCCTTGTCGCACTGTCGATCCTTAATACTCAGTTCACCCACAAATAACCGAAAGCTCCTTGAATGCTTAGTTTCCACTGAAATCAAAGCTTGGACTCTGGGTTAAGTTATGGTCAACTTATATCATATTATTATTATTATTATTATTATTTTTTCTAATGAAATTCTTGTGCATTTTGATATTAATTTCTTCTAGGTGGCAAGAACTGGCCGCGTTGCACTTGTACGCGAATCTGGTGTGGATTCGAAGCACCTCCGTGGCTATTCTCTTCCTCCATAAACTTTATAGTCTCTGTTCTATGCAATTTAGTTTCCCTTTGCCTTGTGAACAGTGAAAAGCAATATGCTGCTCAGCATGACACTATTCGAATCTGCTCGATACTTCAAAAGATTGACACAATTCTGGTTGTTCTAACTCAAAATCAAACCGATTATCCTGTTTGTTAGTCTGCATATATGCATCTAGTTGCATACTTGCATTAGTGTATATAATGTTAAAAGAGAAACGGCCTCATAATTTATTAGGGGGGATTGGATTACATGTCACCCTTGAAGGTCATTTTAGATATTTGTTCACTTTTTGTTTTAAATGAAAAATTATAAAATTAGTTAAAAATGGGATTGATTATTTGAAGTAGGGGGTGTGGTACATAAATTTCACTAGTTAATTGATTGAGTTAATTTTTTAGATTTGATTCATAATTATGTATTAAAGTAATAAGGTGATACGTAATTATCTAAGTTTGGATGATAAATGAGTAATTTTATTTAGGGCCCGAACTGAGGATTAAAATAGTATTAATTTAAAAATAATAATAATAAATAAATAAATTTGTATTATATTTTATATATTTAATTATTTTAAATAAAATTATTAATTTTATTTTATATTTTAGGTTAAAATATTTGATTATATTTTGATTGTAAAATAAAGTTAATAATTTTATTAAAAATAATTAAATATATAAAATAAAATAATAATTTTTATATTAAAAATTTATATAAAATATAATAAAATTTATTTATTATTATTACTATTATTTTTAAAATTTATATTATTTTAATTTTAATTTTGATATTCGAGCTAAATATTTTTATATTTCATACATATATTTAAAAATATTTATATTAAAAAATATTTGCAAACTTTCTAGTAAATAGTTCAAATTGGACCTTCTTTCTACTCATGTTTCGATACAGAATTATATATTGTATCATAACAGTCTAAAGATATAGATCAATTATGTAATTATAAAATATTTTTATTATTTTTTTAGTACTAAAACTACTCTAATTTTCTCACAAATATATTCATTTTATTTTTTATTTTTATATATATTCATTCCTCCATTTTAGCGTACTATATTTTATTCATATAATTTAATTTTATAAGTCTTAACACCTGATATCGTATAATATTAACAATCTTAGCACAATCTTATAAAATTTATTTTTAAATCTAAATGAAATTTTTCTCACACAAAACATATGCATTAATTCACTTAATCTATCATGTTTCAATTCTATAAATAATATCATATATTTCACTGTAATTTTATATAATTATACAAGACTAACTAACTGCTTATATTGCATAATTTAGCTAAAGCCCTGTTTGGCAATGAGCTAAAAATCATGACTAAAATTAACCATGACCAAAATCTTAAATTTATTTTAAAAAAAAACTTAAAAAATTATTTTATATCTCATCTCACACAAATTTTAACATTAAACAATCACTTTATTTCATATTCAACACAATTCTCAATAAATCAATCAACTTTATTTTATATCCTACACAATTTTTAATATAACCAACTTACTTTATTTCACATCATACATATTTTTTAAAAATAGTTAAAAATTTTAACCAAATCTTTTTTTTTTCTTATAACCAAACAAATGATTCATGTCATGAGTGATTCAACAAGTTTTACGCTGGCTGTCGACTACCTAACGCAACCCTCCGCATTTCTCATCCGGGACTTGGGACCCGGCAACAGCGCGTTAAATCTCATCCAAAATCAAGGGTAAATTTTATAAAACTGTAGTAAGACCGGCGATGATATATGGTGCTGAATGCTGGCCTGCAAAGAAGAAACATACAAATAAAATAAATGTTGCAGAAATGAGGATGTTAAGGTGAATGTGTGGATATACACGAAAGGATAGAATGAGAAATGAGTATATCCGAAAGAAAGTTGGTGTTGCACCAATTGAGGATAAACTTAGAGAAAGTCGGCTTCGATGGTTTGGACATCTAAATCGCAGGCCAATTGAAGCTTTAGTTAGAAAAATTGAGTTACTGGATTTTGCACATGTACAAAGAGGAAGAGGGAGACCAAAGAAGACATGACAAGAAACTATAAGGAGTGATCTTAGTTACTTAAAGTTAGATAAGAATTTGGTAACTGATAGAGCGCAATGGAAACAAAGGATTCATGTAGCCGACCCCACCTAGTGGGATTAAGGCTTGGTTGTTGTTGTTGTTGTTGTTATTACCAAACAAAGCTTAAGAGCTGATTTAGACCTCATCTAGCAAAAATATAACCCATACATGCTTCGTAGCCAAGAAAAAAGAGTCTCCAAAGTAGTGCAGTTGCAGTTAATGCTATTTTTCTTGCCGTTTTTCTTGGCACCTACCATGTGCTAGGTCACCGAACCCAATAATTTCTCCGGAGATATTAATTGTGAAATCCAAGGAATGAATGCAATAGATGAGACTAATTTCCCACCATCTCTATTACATGACTAAAACTAGCCAAAACATCAAAGATGACAAAGATTAACTCACATATTGATAGGCCTATAATGTACAAGGGATCATTTACTGACAATGAGCTATTGAGCTAGCACACACACCACTCGAACAATTGCTGAACCAAATATCTGTAGATTATTAAAGCAATCCTTGAAAGGATACTGCGCTCTCTTGCCTGTGATATACTTGACAGAGGAAAAAGGAAACATCAAAATTTATGATAGGAAAGCCATCAGAGAGATCAATCAATACCTAAAATAATGATTCATTCGTCTGTTTTTACTCCATCAGTCGCAACAATGAGCTCATCAAGGTCACCCTCTGGGCTAGGAACTTGTACTAGCAAATCATTGTCAGCCGAAAAATGGTACTTCTCTCCGACAGCTCTCAAAAGTTGGTAAACTTCAAACATTGTGGGTCTCTCCTTCGGAGCCGACAAAACACATGAGACCGCAATTTTGAGCACTTGAAGAAGCTCACTGTCATAGCCCTTCCCAATTAATGATTTATCAATGGCATCTTGAAGTAGAGAATTAGTTGAGAGATAGGTAATCCATTCCACCAAGCTTCCTTTGAAGCTTCCCGGTGCATTCAGAACATGGGTAGGCCTTTCGCAAGTGACAAGTTCTAGGAGGACGACACCAAAGCTATAGACATCACCCTTTGTAGTGGCAACCAGAGTGCGACCATATTCGGGGGCTACATAACCGAGGTCCCCAAACTCACCATTGACAGAAGTGCTGAGATGGGTGTCAACCGGATTCATAAGGCGGGCAAGCCCAAAATCTGATATCTTGGGTTCATAATCATAATCTAGAAGGATACATTTGGAACTGACATTTCGATGAAGAATTCGAGGATTGCAAGTGTGGTGAAGCCAAGCCAGGCCTTTTGCTGCTCCAATGGCGATTCTTAGCCTGAGAGACCAATCCAAAAGCTTTCCATCTGTTGGATGTAGCAAATTGTACAGATTCCCCTTGGGCATATGCTTATATACTAATAACCTCTCTTTCTTAGCTATACAGAAACCTAAAAGGGGAACCAAATTGCGATTCCGGACACTGCCCAAGGTTGCCATCTCAGCTTCGAATTGGCTCTCCGAATGCTGAGAATTCTGTAGCCTCCTGACAGCAAGGAAAGAACCATCAGGGAGTTTGGCCTTGTACGAGGTGCCAGTTCTCCCAGTACCAATTATGTTATCTTTGCTGAAGTCATCAGTTGCAGCCATAAGATCACTGAGCTTCATTTTAGAAATTGAGTTCTCAAACATGGAGACCTACAGATTGAAGAATGGATCAGCATCTCAATAACGCAACAAAAAAGAAAAGGAAAAGCTGTAAATTGCACAGGTAATCATACCTTGACACCTTTAAGAACCTTCAAATTCCTCACCCATTTGTTCTCTGGCAAATCTCTTTCCTTCTTCTTGACAGAAACTCTGCGCAGGCAGACGAATACAATAACAGCAACAACCAAAATGGCTACTACTACACCGGCAACAGCAGCACCGATTACAACTCCAATTTTATCCTTCTTCCCATGTCCCTTGCATGGTTGTAAAGGGACCCCGCAAAGCCCTGGGTTGTTTGCGAAGTTCGCAGATCCAATCGAGAATTTGAATGCAGGAATTGGCCCAGACAACTGATTGTCGGCAACGTTGATGTTCGTCAACCGGCCTAGACTAGTCAGTTGCCAGGGTACAGCACCTGTAAACCCATTGTGTTGAAGATTGATAGCATTCAAATAACTACAGTTTGATAGACTAACTGGGATTTCTCCAGTGAAATTATTGTAAGAGAGATCAATGTTGGTCACAAATGGTATCATTTTCGAGATGTCGGAAGGGAGAGGACCATTTAGACGGTTATTAGATAGATCCAATCCAGTCAAGCTGGTACAATTCTCTAACCCTGGAGGAAACTGACCTTCAAGGCCAAAGTTAGAGAGCCGCAGGCTAAGGACCTTGTTTTCAGCTATATGCCAGCAGTCCACACCATTGAATCCACATATAAAACCTTCAGAGTGATTTTCGAAATTCCACGAATACTTTAAGATCCCATTAGGGTCTTTCACGGATTGCTTTATGGATTTCAAGCATTCAACATCGAGCTGGGAAGCATTATACCTGCCATTAAACAATGACCAGACAACAATTTGCAATAGAACAGCAGGCCATCTAATACCCATGAACGAAAATATGATGAGAACAACTGCTCAAACAAAGTCAGCTATGTGGAATTCTTCCAGTCAGCACATCAGATATCCATGTAGACCTACACGAGAACATGAAGAAACTTTCAGAATAACTAAAAGATTCCAATTCTCAAATCATAAAATCAGACAAGAAAGGAACCAAATATTACAATGAAAAACCGATTTCAAAAAACAGTGAAAAGTCAAAGAAAAGAAGGGAAAGTAGTGGCAACAGAAAAGGGAAACCAGATAATGATAAAAGTAACAATTTGCACCAGAAGAAGTCAAATGAAAAGCCCGATTTTAATCTAAAAATCCAAGTTTCAAGCGGCGCAGATTCATGGAGGAAACATCATAACCCCGAAACTATAATTCCAAAGCTCATTCCCCATGAAAACAGATAATAATCCAATAGGCTTCACTCAAGAAACACAAACCAAAAAAATCGAAGCCGAGGCAATCTACTCAACGAACTTAAAACTGCAAAGAAAGCCACACAGCCAGATCAAACCTTGACCTTCGGCACTAAAAGTAAAAAAAAAAAAAAAAAAGGGAAATAACGGGGAAAACAATCCTCTTCTAAGCAGCAAACAAGAAAAAATCTTCAGAGAAATATCACAAAGGCATCAATCACCAACAAGATCCAGCGAATGCAAGGACAGAAAACACCAGGTATCCTTTACTCACCGGGAAACTCCATAGATCAGCCGATCAGTAGACACCAGCCCGGCTGCCGTAAAATCCTAACCCTAGAAAATCCTTTCCCGGTAGAAGGACCATCGATGGCGGTTCGAGGAAGGCAGCAGCGAGCACTGAAATCGCCGGAGGGGGAACTACTGAGACCGACTCCCTGACTTCCTCTTCCGCAGCAAAAGCTCGCAGGTTTTCCACCCAGGCATTAAACTAATCAAAGGAGACGACGAATGGGAGTCAAGTCAAATAAAGGACCACGAACAACAGTAACACCCATTAACTGACCCTTCAACAACGTTAACTCAAAAAAAAAAAAAAAATTTTACCCATTTTTTTTTTTAAAAAAATTTTTTTTTCAGGGAAAAAAAAAAAAAAAAAAACCCCACTCTGTTCTTATAAATTCATGCTGATACCAGATTTACACTCGGGAAAATGCTACAAGGATCTCATCAATTATAATTTTAAAGTTGTAATTTAACAAATTATTTAAGAAAATATAATTTAAAGTTATAATTAATTTATTTATTAATCTGGTATTAAAATTGTTCAGCAGTACTCTTATACAAATGTTAGTCACTTGAACTTCATTTGGTAGAAGTTAAATAACTTATCATATTCCTCTAAAAAAACATTTATAAGTATTTTATATTTATTTTATATTATATATAAATTTAAATTTATTTTATATCTTATATAAATTTTAATTTTAAAAATTAATTTTACTTTCTTAATAAAACTTTATTTCAAACATCATGCATAATTCAATAAAAAATAATAAATTTATTTTATATTCAATACGATTTTCAATAATAAAATAATTTTATTTCATTTCATAATATTAAAAAATATATTTTTTTTATTTAAATAAATTAAGCATCCTTAAAGTATACTCCAACCATACGTTGTCTTAGGCTTTGTTTTATTTTAGCTAAAAACATATCAAATTCTTTTAAAGATATTTTTTATTAATATTTTATATTTATTTTACATCATACATAAATTTAAATATTAAAATTCAACTTTATCTCACATCTTATATAAATCTCAACATGTAAAATTAATTTTATTTTACATTAATAAAAAATATTAATTTTATTTTCCATCCAATAAAATAATTTTTAAAAAAGTGCCAAGTAGCCCCAATAATTGACCTATAACTTGATCTATCATGTTTTAAAGCTTTAATACACTAAATTATTTTGTGAATCTTGATGGATTAATTTATGTGTCATCTCATAATATTAACATAATTTTTTCCTTTTTAAAAATTTAAATTTTTTTAAAAATATACTAAAATTAAATGAGAGCTTATTATGATAAAAAAAACGTTGGAATGAAATAGAATTTCTATGTGATAATAAATTTTAATCAAATTTTCGAGTTATACGGCACCAGTCTTATTTTTTGCCTAATGGGTATTAATGTAAAGAGCTTAGTTTTGAGCTGTCCAAAAAAATATATATAAATATAGTAATTTAAAGTAGTAGATTTGAGCATAATGTATGAGATGATTTGTTACATAAAATTTTAATTTATTAGAATAATTCATAAACCTAAATTTATCTTTAAGCAGCATAAAAAATTTCTCGACTTTGAACAAAATACCATTTGGTTCACAATCACCAAATACTATATATACAACCCAAGCGAGCCCAAGCATATATGATGCCTAGTGATTGGGTGTTGAATGGTACCCTCTCCGAACTCACGAATTTCTCTTTCCACAAATTCGACGAGCAATACGGAGAGGTGACAATTTCAGTTAGTCGTTTTGTAGTATACAAATCAAAGCCTAAACTGAACATATCGGTTTTTTAATATCAGAAACCTAAGTTGAAATTTGAAACTGATCTGACGATTAACCGAATATTTAACTTTTGATTTGTAATCACAGCTTTGTTATCTCAAAATATATTAGGTAAATATTATTATTTATTGTGTAAAATATAAAAAACTAATATACTATAAAAATATTTTATATTAATTTACTTAAAAAATACTTACAATAATATTATATATAAATATTTAAAAAATTTAATAAAATATTTAATTTATATAAAAAATGTTTACTATTAAAACTATAAATTGATCAATCTCATGTAAATTAACACTTAAGCACATAAAAAATAGAAGCGAATGGCCAACTATGATATTTTTTGTGATTATGAGAATGAAAAACAATCTATTCATATTGTTACTATTTTTAAATTTATTATAATAATTTAAAATTATATTTAATAAAAATAATTTAACACAATATTTTAATATATTAGATTATCAGATTAAGTTGAGTTATCAATTTTTGATAATAAAAATTAAATTTTAAATTAAAATTGTAAAATTTATAAAATGAAAATCAAAATCAAATTTATCAATTTGGTTTACTAAAAATTTAATTCGTTGTTTTTTTTTTTTTGATATATGATTATTTTTTGTTTAGAGGTTACTCCGGTCAAGCGGCGGTCAGTCGCCGCCCCGGAGTCATTGGAAACCGAGCAAGTTTGGGGCTGTGGATGCTGAACAGCCGACAACTTTTCCATGCGGGTATAATATTGCCACGTGTACCACATATATATATATATATATATATTTATCAAATATATATTGTGTCACATAGAACGGCTTGGTCAGCCATTGGTAAAATTTGATCCCAGCATGAGTCAAGCTGACTCGACCAATATTTTGTTCAAATTTATATTCATCTACTAAAATTGAACTTAAGTTCGAGCTTAAACTTATTCGAATTTAATTTATATAAAAAATAAAATAAAATTCATCCCGGCGCTCTGCTACCTTTATAATCACCCAAGTATGGGGAGCCACCATCTCGAGCCTATGATCCAAACACCCATTTCCACCGCCCTGAATTAGATGACTACTTTTTCTTTGCTCCCCCTCAATTCTCGCACAAACCCTCACGCAACACGAAGCATCGCGAAGAGGTGTCAGGTGGTTAACAATTTTTAATGAGAAATTAATCAACACCTAAAGCTTTACTAATTACTTTTGATTACAATAACAATTTTTTTCATTACACCTGTTAAAAAAAAGGGAGGAGGGCAACACAATGCGACAAGAGCTAACACCACGACTGGTCACTGGAGTCATCGGCTCTAAGGAAAGAAAAGCTGGAACTATAGCGTCACTAGCAAACTCTAAAGGGCCTTGATGAAATCTATTCAGTGACAGACATGAGTAGTGAGCTCTTCGACGCACACCTCCAGAGGTACTTTCTCCTTCTACCGCTGCTCTACCTGCACTTAGACTCTAGGTTGGGAGTTATTTTTTCAGCTTCTATGGGCTCCAGCCTTCCCAACAATGCAAGAACTTCCACGAGCTTGCAGTTGACCTCAACCACCTGAGTCCCCAACGCCATCTCCAATACGCATTAGTATGACTACGTTAGCTTAGCATTTATTTTTTCCTGAAAGAGGCCATTGCTCGGACCATCCTTGGAGGCATGAGTATTGTACTTTTACAATACCTAATTTGATGGATGGCAACAACACCTACTACTATTAAAGCTCCCTGACTTAGGAGGAGCATTTTGTTTTAGCTTATTTTATGTACAGCTAATTTTCCCACATACCCTCTTCAGCAATAGTTCTTTGTGGTATTCTCACCAGCTATACTACTTATTTTGTTTTAGTAGAAGCATTTTAAATTGTCCAAAAAGCGGGCGTCGTAGTTTTCTGTTTTTCGATTTCCAAGCAAAAGTTCTTTTATCTTTTTTGATTGTCGTTCGATCATCACGCACAATTTCCTGCATCAACAACTATTCAAATAATTTATTGAAATCAAATATTCAGCTTAATGAGGTTCAGAAAAGAATTTACCAGTGAGTTGAATCGGAGAAGAGCCACTGACTGATTAACTGAGAGGGCAACGCGCTAAACGGTGCGAGGGTGCAAGTAGGTGGGGCGCCGGCAAGCGCGCTGGCAGGCAGAGGCGGCGCGCGGGCATGCGAGTGCGGCGCACGTGCGGGCAGGTGCACGGGAGCAGGCGGGCCCG
>KZ451885.1:3956773-3979817 GCA_002786265.1 Apostasia shenzhenica | reverse complement strand
GAAAAGAAAAATTAGATTATTTCTTAGGCCATATTTGCAAAACGCAAAAATGCCACTAATGTATAGTATATAAATATAATTATCTAGGACAATTTCTACTAATTCTAATGATATTTTAAACAACGGGCAAGTAAGGATTTAGAATTTGGTTTGGTTTTGGTTGCTCGGATTTAGCACATGTTTCAGTTTTGGTTCCAAAATAAGATTAGCATCGGGAAAACTGAAATCTATAATGATTCATTTGATTTACTCGTTAAATATGAAAAATTTTTTGAATGGATCTTCCATAAATAATATTGAAAGATTTTTTCATCTAATTCGCTCACTGTTGATGCAGGTTGACAAGAATGGTGCCTTTCATTGGACCGAGATCCATTTTGGGATTTAGAAGTTGATGTTTTTTGATTTTCCATTCTTTTTGGAATTAAAAAGAATTCTAAGGTTTTTTTTAACGGCGTTTGTGTTTCCATTTTAAGTTAGTTCCTCACTTGCGGTCTGTCCCGGAGATATGTTACAAGTCCGCCAAAGTGTAACATAATGTACCAGAGTATAGCTAATTGTCAAGCCACTTTATGTTAGTAAGTTGGTAGCGGAAAATTTATAGAGACTAAATTTTGAAATGATGCAACAATTTGAATTTAAGATTAAAAAATTTTGTAGGCAGTGTTGAGTAGTACTTTCTGGAAGAGTTTAAATAGAGATTGCTCTTGGTTAATTGAATCAGCCGAATTTTGATTTAGTATTTTTATTTTATATTGGCTATTAGCATCTTAAATATTCACTGTAAGAGTAGAGGCTCTTTGTTTACTAAAGCCGTTCGGCAGAATTGTTAGACAATTTTCATAGATTTTAAGGTTAGTTCCTAGACTTTTTTTTCCAATCATCCTAATTTGGGCTAGTCTTTAATTTCAATGCCAGATTTGCCTCTGTTTGGTGTCCTCATGGAGTTTTTGAAAAATTTGAGAATCAAAGGATTAAATGGAATAGGGATTGTTAATGCTAGAATTTTGAGGCATCAAAGTTTAACTTCTTTTTAATGTCGGTCACATATCTTCTAACCTCGCAGTAATATAATGTTACACCATAGATATCTGAAGAACTCTGGTAATTTGAAATCGTATTTCATCTAATTCGCTCACTGTTGATGCAGGTTGACAAGAATGGTGGCCTTTCATGGACCAAGATCCATTGGATTTAGGATTTTGATTTGTTTTTGGATTAGAATTTAAGTTTTTTAAGGGTTGGTGTCATTTAATTGTTCCTCACCGTCTGTCGAGATATCAGTCAATGAACATTGTACGAGATACTATTGTCAAGCACATGAGTAGTTGCAATTATAGAACCAATTGAAATGATGAACAATGAAAAGATTAAAAAATTTGTAGCAGGTGAAATACTTCTGAAAGGTTAAATAAGATGCTTGTTAACATCAGCATTTAGTTATTATAGCCATTAGCATTATACTGTTACACCTTCGGATGTTAGAAAGCCATATTAGAGGGTTAGCTAACTTTTTGCAATCTCTATTTGGTAGTCTTAACTCATACAGATTTGACTCTGTTTGGTCTTGGAGTTTTAAAAATTTAGAATCAAAGCATTACATTGAATAGGATGTTTTAAATGCTAGAATTTTGAGGCACAAAGTTTAACTCTTTTAATTCGGCTCTTATAATTCGAGTAATATATATTACAATAGATATCTTAAGAACTTATAATTTGAAATTGGCCAAGTGCGTGAGATTGGATATTATGTCATTGAGTTTTAACTATTTGGACTCAATTTGAAATCAAAATTTTTGTTTTCTGATCTAGTTTGTTTTTACTTAATAATATTTTATATTATTTTTGAGTTAACTTTTTGTTGACTTGAGCTAAGTTTTTCACTATTGCATTCTTCATGAATAAACATTAGTAGGATGTGATAATTTTTTGTAGGCATTCTTTGTTTGTGAATTCAGAATGTATTATTTGCATGGATTTTCTTTCAATCACATGTTATTCATTTCTTTTAAAAAAAAAAACTTCTCATTTCTGTATTGTGTATCTAGGAAGCTTTCATGGGGACTGTCTTGCGTTATTGATATGAAGATCCTCGTGTGTTATTGATATGAAGTGTGTTTAGGGATTTTCATGGGCTGGTTCTACTTGAAACTTATCTGAAATTGGTTTAGTAGGAACCGGTTCTATCGGACCAGCTCTGTAGGAATTGATTTTACCGAACTAGTTCCGTGGCACAAAACTAATTCAACTATTGGACCGATCACCATACTTATTGAACTTGGATTTGGTTTGGGCTGGAACCTGTCCAGTCCAATCCACTAAATAATATCACATTATTTAGCCTTATAAATAGGACTTATATGAAGTACGCCCCTCAAGTTTTTTTTATCAAATTTCAAACTCTTTTGCTCTTTTTTACAATTTCTAACTATAAATTTAGCATTTTAATGGTTTCTAACAACGATTCACTACTGATTCTTCTTTTAGATGCCAAAAAATTGTGGATTTAAAAATTACGTTCCGAAATTTGAATGCCGCCCTTTTCTCGGTGAGCATTTTGATGAAATTACTAAATTTGATCTCGATTTCTCTAATGAACACAATCTTGACATTTATGTTGAGGTTGGTGGAGATATTGGCACTAGCATTAGCCCGCCAACTAAGTCATTAGGCATCTTTGGGAAGGCTCGATCCAAATGCAACAAGGTATAAGATCATTTTGATTTACAAGTAAAATCCAATTGTGAATCGGAGAGCTCCAGGTATGTTGTGTTGCAAATTGTGCAAAAATTGATATTTGTACAAATTGAGTGATGCATGTGGTGGGATAGGTACTTGTAAGAAATAACTAGTTAAATTTCATAAATTTGATGTGAAAACTACAAATCTGTTATAGCAAAAGTAAGTGAGACACTACTAAATCCACATAGTAGAT
The DNA here is from genome assembly GCA_002786265.1 of Apostasia shenzhenica. Lineage (NCBI taxonomy): Eukaryota > Viridiplantae > Streptophyta > Magnoliopsida > Asparagales > Orchidaceae > Apostasia > Apostasia shenzhenica. Next base: position 3,976,882 of record KZ451885.1, on the reverse strand, counting down.
CAATGATTTAGTCTTTTAAGAAAATGATAACGCATGTAGAGATTTAACTTGCTTTATTGTTTGAATTGAACAATCATCATGGTATGTGAAAAGGAGAATTATTTAGAGTATTTCATTCAATATTATAACCATTATGCCAATGTATTTTTTGACATATATTAAAAAAATTATTTGTCTATGAGGAATAAAAAAAATTCCTCATTGAACATCTTAGTTGACTTCTAATATTTGGACCAGTTTTAATGGTAAGAAATATTTTGTTGTTACTTGTCACTAGATTGATGATCAGGAAAGACTGAAAAAACGTATTTTATAATTAAATTGTTCATATGAAACTCATAATAGTGCTATTATATTTTCATATATTTATAATATTTATAGAATTTATGGTATTGAAAATAAAGTTCTTTCAATTATCTTAGACATTGTTTTCAATAATAATACTGCACTAAATTTTTATAATAATATTTAAATTCTCTTATTTTCATATCTATGTTTCATGTTTATTGTGTTTCTCACATAATAAATCTGTGTTTCTGAAGCTTCAAATATTGAACATTTTACTATTAATAAAATTAAATATATAATAAAATGAATTTAAATGTTAGACGTGAATGAAAACAAATTTGTGTTAGTGCTAATACAAATTGCATGAATTTTTTTTTGGTTTGTTGAAACTAGATAGAATTTTTTTTTATCATTTAATATCTTTTTACCTTATGAAAATTCGCTAAATACTTTTTACAATTGATATACATAAATTAATATTAATTTTCGATTACAATTTTTTGATTGATTTTCTTCAAGAATGTTTTTGAATTGTTAATTGGTTTTATGGAGGCTACAAAAAATATTTCCAATTATCATTACCTAACTTTGTTTATTTTTTTATCATATGTTATTGAAATATTTGAAAAAGTTTTAGAATTTAAATCAAATTAGTTCTTCAATCTTTTATAGTAGATATGGAGGAGAAATTTAAAAGTTACTGTTGAAAGATTCCTTTGTCATATTGTATAGCTTTAATGCTTGATCCTCATTAAACAATTAAGGTTTTTTACATAAAATATTCTAATTTTTTGAGAAATAATATGTATACTATAAAGGCATTGGTCTTTTCAATTTTTAAGATTTATTTTCTTTTTATAATAATGACCAAGCGGTGAGTAGGAATATAGGACGCGTTGAGCCACAAGTACGAACTTTAAAGAAGATTGCCATTTTTAAAATTCTTCAATCAGTAGTAGGGTAGCTTCGAGTCAATTTCAAGCAAGTTGGGCTAAATTTGAAATTGAAATTTTTAATTTTGAGTTAAATTCAATTCAAGTTGGCTAAAGTTTTTCAATTTTGAATTTAATCAAGCTTAACTATAAGTCATATTTTTATTAAAATATATATTTTATATTTTAGATATATTAGATTATAATATTATAAATTTACTTTTAAATATGACGTATGTATTTATATATCTATTTTATATAAGTTATTATAAAGTTTTTATGTAAGTAAAATTTTAATTATATTTAAAAAAAATTATAAATATAATAGAATGGGCATTACGATGTATTTTGAAGCTTCGAGGAAAACATATTTTAATCAAAAATTAATTCTCTAATTTAACATAATATATAAATCAATCAATCAATATAAAAAAAAATAATAAAAATATTTTTTTCTAATTGATATCTTAGTTGGAGTAATTTAAAAATTGTGTCAAATTGTAGATAAAATAATTTTCAAATTGAATTAGTAATTAAAAAAAATACTTTATATTGGGTCTTTTTTCTATTAATATTATATTATATTATTTAGAGAAAGTAATGATTTAATTTAATAACATCTATAAATAATTATCTATTAGATTATAAAATTATTTTAAATTTAAAATGTGAAATAAAATTAATATTTTTTATTAAAAATTATTAAATATATAAAATAAAATAGTATTTTTTATATTAAAATTTATTTATAATAATTAAAAAAAATATTTATTTATTATTATTATTATTATTTTTAAATTAGTATTATTTTAATTATGATTTTAATTCTCACGCTAAACGAACCATAAATTACAAAAAAAAACGCTACAATTTTAATTTAATTAAAACGTAATTATTATTATTTATTAGTATAATATAAAATCATTTTTTAATATAGAATGTAAGATTATTTTTATTTATTAATTTTATGATTTTTTAAAATATTAATATTTTAAATTTTTAGCGTATAAAAAACCAGAGATAAAACAATTATATTATATTTTTTTAAATTTAAAAAAAATCAAATATTTAATCACTTTTCAGAACTCAAATAAAAATTATTAAAATTAAAATTAATTTGCAATGAATGCCCTTCAACCATTAGAAGCCTGAACGCAATTTAACCTTCATCTAAATATTTCCCCTCGTATACCAAATATATAATTCATGCATTAAAGTTAACTTTTAAAGTTAAATTTATTTTGAATATGAAATAAAGTTCTTAAATTTTAAGATAAATTTAAAATATTAATAAAATAATATTAGTTTTTTTGAAGTGTGAACCAAAGAAGCCAACAGCAGAATTCACCTGACTTCGTCGTAACCAAACATATCGTTTTTGCACAGCAGACCTCAAATATACAGCACTGCAAGTACTACTAATAAAGACATCTGCAACCAAAAATAAATATAAACTCGATTGCACACAGAACATGAGGAACATGAGCTTCATTGCACACCTTTTTAATGTAGTTTTGCTGACAACTCGATTTGTTTTTGATCAATCTGCCTCCAATTCTGCGGCAAATTGCTCCAACCTTTGCGCGTCCGCATCGAAATCACGAATACGACTATGATCCACTGTCCCATCGTCTTCACTTGCATGTATCTGCCTGCCTCCAAACCTGGAAAGATATTACGAATCACATCCCAATTCTCAAATCTATGTCGAAACCTTTTCTTAAACGGTGCCCCCAATTCTTAAATGAATCATCGCCTTCACTTGGTGATGATGTTCCCATCAAAAACCTATTTCCTGAACTAAAAAAAAAAAGAACTTCAAGAATACCAATTTCTCAACAAAAATATAGGAAAGTAATGAAAATTTGAGGGAAAAGGAAGGGCTATTTGCTTTCAAATCTACAGCAGTATAGCTGGTATGTAGCAACAGTATTGTAGCAAATTAACCGATAATAACGGAGTGAGATCAAATTTGATTGGAAACTAAAATTTAGCCCCGTTTGTTTGAAGTTAAAAATTAACCTAATTTAATTTTACCTAACATATCACATCACACATAAAATTTAATAATAAAAATTAATTTTGTTTTACATCCTACACACATTACTAAAATAATAACTAACTTATATCACATCCCTCACATATTCCAATATAATAACTAACTTTATATCACATCCTTCACATATCCCAACATAATAACTAATATAATAATTAACTCTATATTATATCTCTCACATATCTCAACATAATAACTAACTTTATTTTACATTATTCACAACTTTCAATAAAAAAATATCTTTATCTAAATTTAATTTTAACCTTATTAAATTAAACTTTACAAACAAACAGGCCTTTAAAGGCTTAGCAAACATACCATCTACCATTCATCAACTCAACACATTTTGCAGCATTCTTTCGATCCTTGAATTTCACCAGTATAACACCTTGGGGATGATTTTCACAAACCTGCATAGGGTATGCCGATTTTAGCAAGAAATTGTACTAATAGGATGCAATAACATGTAGGTCCTTTCTCATTATATCAATATACGTAACAAAGGCTGCTATGAGCCTACAACAAGGGGAGGGCAATAACAAATCACGTCGGCAACAAGCATGTGCTTGGTAATTAGGACAAAAAAGATTTCAACTCTGAGTTTGAAATAAAGAAGAAAGTTGACATTGTTGTGCTATACAAAAAAACAGAGTACCATAAATGGTACAAAATAGTGGACGCAAAAAACTGTTTTTAATTGTTAATCTACTATCAAAAGTAAAACTGTTTGTTAGAAATTATTGTGCTATATTGTCAACTGATGCTTTTGATCAAATTGTCATATTTATAATTATTTTTAATTATACGAATATCATTTAATAAGTAATGATCTATATTATGTTGATATATTTTATTATATACATTATAATATATATGATTAATTTGATTATATATTTTTAATTATATTTATATTATTTTAAATATAATAATTATATGTATATTCGTGGTAGTTTTCTAATATATATATATGCAACAATTGGTAGCTATATATACTAATTATAATTATTTTAAATATATAAATAATAATTGTAATTATAACTAGTTGGGATATTACGGAATATTATATAAAAGGCATGAAAGTAAATTTGTGTTAAATTATTTTGAAATAACTTTCTGAAAAGCAATTGTCCAAAAAATTTTTTTTTTCATCTTTCTGCTATAGTTGCTTTTTAGCTTTTGAAAATTAAAATTTTATTTACAATTATTTTACCAAATACATTTTTTTAGTTTTAAACTGCATAAAAAAGTATTTTTCCCACCAAAATACTATGTGAAAGGCATACTAAACTTGAAACAAAAAGAAACCAAGTGCCATATTCTAGGTCTAGCTTTTCTTCAAGCTAGGTGTGGATTGAATTGAGAAGTCTTGAGGTACTAAAATGTATATTTGCTTAAGTACTAGCCATGCATATAAGCAATATATACGTATAGTTTTTTTTAAGTAATAAAATAATATGTCAAGCTATCTAGAAATCACTTTGACGACCTCAATATCAATCATTTTGTACCATCAGCTGATTTCCGAGCCAGTCTACTATGTTCACACCAATCTCAAGTCAAGATGGAATAACGCAATAGTTGGACATTATCTAAGGACACTAATGATTGAATATAGCCCCAGTGAACATGATGAGAGTTATTCTTACCTTAATAGAATCAACTGGCCCTAGCTTAACGCATTCTTCCCTAACATCTGACTCCAGCTCTGGAAGAAGATTTTCATCAACCTATTGAATTCAACAATTTAGACCAAAAAAGGCTTAGCAATAGAAAGAAAAAAGTGGAATAAAACTTCAATATCTGAGCAACGAGGGCGTAGCTTTGTAGTATAAAATATCATGGCTTACCCTCAATTCAGATGGCGTAAACATATTGCGCAAGATAACTGTTGCTGGAATTGATACTTTCGCATCATCGCGGCCACCTAAAAGCCCAAAGATGTAGAGATGAAACTTGAGAACATGAGAAAAATTTTCTAAGATCAACCCAGTAAAATCACTATCATAGATGGTAGTTATACAATTGTCACTGCCCAAGAGAGAGACCTATAAAAGCATATAAAAGCAAATATTTTCGCAATACAATCACGCAATAATAAATCAAGAAATTCGATTAGAGTGAAGTCAATAACACAAATGAACAAATAAATTGCAATAAATCAATTAACCAAATATAATTTCAAACTTAATGGAAAATATTACTCAAGTCAGTGAGTTTTAAGATCAGTCAGATTTACAAGAGTTAAATGACTTCCCTAAAATATCTCTTACTTAGTTCAAAAAAAAAAAAATCTCTTACTTAAGCCACCAGTTATTTATAAAGCTACATTTTTATGAATGATTCTGAAACATCACAAGAATGCACTGTTGGGACTTCAATTTGTTGTTTGTTGTTCCACTTGAAATCTTTCTCAACATTTCACCTTAACGGTGAAGAATCTCCCGTAAACTTTATAAGCTTGTGGCAAACATTGTTTTAAGCAGAGCCAATGAAGAGGTGAGCAACCTATCTTATAGCTAACGACAATGCCAATGAAAGATGGAAGGTCAAAAGTGAAGACAAAAGAGGAGTCGTGATTAAGTGAAAAGAATGACTGAGAAAGACAAGCAATGTCACGAGTCGACTAGGGTTAAGGGGGTTTAAGGATTCTTATCTAAGATCCATATTCATTCTTTCCAGAATATCGATTCATTCTAAAATCACGTGAGACTTCATTAATCATACGCTATCCCAAATGTTTATTTATTTCTCAAAGGGCACCTCAATATATTAATATGATAGCTTATGGTTAAAGCTCTGTATCTTTCCTTTCCAGTGTTGCACATTCTTGCCTACTTTTCTCGAGAATCTTGCCAAGAGCAACACATTGTCTAAGCTCTTGACCTAAGTAATCACTCTCCACCCTCACTAGATGAAGTAGTTGTAGATTCCTTAGCTTCCACACTATTCATCTTGGACCACATTTTGATATGAAAGATTGGTTTCAATACCATATCGAGGAACATCCACTTGACTCAAAACGTACTAGAACACAATTTAGCTCTTAAAAGCACCTCAAAATATTATGTAAAACCTTGCTTATTATGTCCAAAAACTTCTATCCAATGTGAGAATTCAATCATGGACCTTTTAACTATCCTCGAAACCTGCTAGGAGTCGTATATTGTTTAAGCCCAGTGCCTTAGCGATCATTCCCCATCTCATTGAACCAGTCATTATAATAAGTAACCAACAACAACAACAACAACAACCAAGCCTTAATCTCACTAGGTGGGGTCAGCTATATGAATCCTTTGTTTTCATTGCGCTCAATTACTTAACAAATTCTTATCTAGGCCTAAGTAACTAAAATCACTTCTTATAGTTTCTTGTCATATCTTCTTTGGTCTCCCTCTTCCTCTTTGTACATGGGCAAGATCCAATAACTCGATTTTTCTAACTGAAACTTCAATCGGCTTATGATTTATATGTTCAAATCATCTAAGTTGACTTTCTCAAGTTTATCCTCAATTGATGCAACACCAACTTTCTTTTGGATATACTTATTTCTTATTCTATCTTTTTGTGTATATCCACATATCCACCTTATCATTTTTATTTCTGCAATATTTATTTTATTTATATGTTTTTTCTTTGCAGGCCAACATTCAGCACCATATATCATTACTGATATTACTACAGTTTTATAAAATTTACCCTTAAGTCTGAATAAAATTTTTTCATGACAACACATCAGAAGCATTTCTTCATTTTACCCATCCTACTTGAATACTGCTAATAACATCATTATCCATTTCACCATCATTTTGTATGATTGATTCAAGGTATCTAAAGCACTCACTCTCCTTGACAATTTAATCACCAATTGTTACATTACCAATATAAATATTTCTTTCTTTACTAAATGTGCACTCCATATATTCAATTTTTGATCTACTGAGATGAAAACCTTCAGATTCTAGAACATTTCTCTAAGGCTCGAGTTTCGCTTTAGCTCCCTCTTTAGTTTTATCAACAAAGACAATATCATCTGCGAAGAGCATACACCAAGGCACCTCATCTTAGATATATCCAGTCAGGACTTTCATAATCAAAGCAAAAAGATACGAACTTAAAACTGAGCCTTGGTATAATCCAACTTTAATAAAAAAAAATCTTAGTCAAACCTCCTTATGTCCGAATACAGATAATAGCTCTTTTATACATATCTTTAATAACTTAAATATAAGCAATGCAAATCCCTCTTTTTTTTAAAACTCTCTAAAGTACTTCTCTTGAGACTTTATCATAGGCTTTTTCCAAATCAATAAAAACCAAATGCAGGTTTTCTTTTCTCTCCTTAAACTTTTCCATTAAACTTCTCAATAAATGAATAACTCCTATAATAGATCTACCTGGCATAAAACCAAACTGATTCTCTGATACCTTAGTATTATGGCGTAACCTATGTTCTTTCATCCTCTCTCAAAGTTTTAAAATATAACTCATTAATTTAATTCCTCTATAATTAGCATAATTCTGTACATCACCTTTATTCTTATAAATAGGTACCAATATACTCTTTCTTCATTCATTTGACATCCTTTTATAATAAGCAACCAACAACAACAACCAAGCCTTAATCCCACTAGGTGGGGTCAACTTATAATAAGCAACCAACAGAGAAAATTTATTCTAATTCTCAAATGCCAATATTGCCTCATAAAATATTACATCAAAATTCAAAGTTGAAAAACATCAAGACATGTCCTACCCAAGTGAAATAAGAAAAACACATCATGCCAACTACATGTTTTTTTTAACATGTAAATTGTACAACATGTGCGATGTTGCATATAAATGCCAACATTTTGATCAACCAAAAGGGAATTAAAATATATTGAGCTAAAAAAAAAGAAAAATCTCCGGAGCAAAAGTCTACTTGATAGTATAATGAATATATTATTTGGATAAAATGAGAGGAAAAAAAAAACCCAAGATCAATAAAAAGAACAACTCAAGAACACATTAAGCTTGAATGCCACGAGCCATTGTTACGAGGTTCAGAGCGTAGGGAATGGATGCCAAGAAGGACTATTTTGGTGACTCTCGAATCAGTTAGCAGAAGTATTTACAAAATATATCAAGCTATCAAGATATATCATAACTTCACTAGAACTATAAGATACTAAAGTTACTCTATAAAAAAGAACAAAAACAACCATAGTAACAAAAGTACTATATATCGTACAGTGAATTTTAATGACTCCAGCTATCATAGCAATCTAACAGTACCTATAACTATGCAACTAAAACCTTGACACGACAAAAAACTGGAGAAGGAACCATTTCTAATATAACATTAGTGCCAGTACTTACCCCAGCCAAGCATCTTTTCCTCAACCTTCTTTAGTTTCTTTTTCTTGTTCTTATCCACTTGTTTTGCAATGAATTTTTCTCCTGTGAAAACAGCATTTAACATTTTGTAAACAAATGACCACCATATAAGCTACTTAAAGCAGTTACCTTTTTGCTCAAACTTTGCTTTTGTGACTAACATAGGTATTTTTCCACCAGGACGAAGAGGTGCGCCATCCAAAATTTGGATCGCCAGGTCAACGGAAGGTTCCTAGAAAAAATACGATTTAAAAAAAAAGAATTGTACAGTAGGAAATTATTTTCCACAAGTTCCATCCAAAAGAAAATGGATAATCATCAGCAATACCTTCATATAAGTTACAAGTGCATCCCCCTTCACTCTTCCAGTCTCTTTATCCATATAAATCTTCACCCTAGGTTTTTTAGTCTCAGGATCCTATATATGAAGTTATAGAAGGAAAGTGAACAGAATGCTAATAAAATTATATATAAATATATTTAAAGACAGTTATGCATGCTACAGATCAGGGAACAATTGCCACATTTAATGCCTCTCTTCTTTTTTGCAATACCCAAGATCCATTATTTCTGAAGACAGCTAAAATGCAGCCTAACTAAAATCTAGTGAGTTCAAGACACTTTATACATGCTTCAGGTGAAAATAATAAACCTCTAAACCAAATCTGATGAAAGCCTCACAGCAAACTCAAGGAAAAACTTCAAAACTTCTCAAGCCCTAGCTTCCGCTTGCTTTAAATTGCTCCTCAAACTAACCATAGATGGTTTGTAATGACTAATGAAAGTAATTTAACATTTAAAAAACAAAAGCTTTTAAGTTCTTCGCCACTTTCTTTTTCTAGGCCAATAAATGAAGGCAATTCTTCAAAGCTTGAAGAAATCTTTCAAAGCAACCACGGAATTATTTGCCAACCAAAAGATGATGCAGACCTGAGCACAACCATACAAAACTGCAGAAACTCCAGGAACCAGGATACTGCAGCATTAACCCTTTTTCTCAGCTCAATGCCACCAGATCATGAAAAGTTTCTCTTTATAACATTAGAAAAAAGAGCATGAGAATATGGCATAGCCATTCAAACTCTATTTACAACCCTATTTAATTTATGATGTTATTTGGACATCAAATGGTAATATACAGCGGCAGAAAAAACTATATTCGGGGTTAAAGATCTCTATGGCTAGATAAACATTATATTTTGTAGAATAAACATTTTAGTCTGGCTTAGGACAAAAGACAAAGGACAAGAGTTTTACGCATGTTTCATTTCTAAAGATATAAAGCACACAAAAGGAGGATACTCAGCTGTGTGATCCCAAATTAAAAGAGAAAGAGAAAAAACAGATAAAAAAAAAGGTTACTTGCCTCCTTAATGAAGCCACACTTGGAAAATACTTCTACAACCTGACAAGGATATGCTAAAAATTAGTGTCGTCATATACATGAAAAAATATTACTTAGTTTGCATTGGGGTTGTTAAGAGATTCAATAAAAGCTAAATCGGTTTTAGTCAAAAGTAACCTAAATATAAGTAAGAACTGTATAAACTATGTGACAAAAAAAAGCAATTCTATAGCACAAATTCTATAGCAACTACGAACTTACTTCCTCGGAAGTAACATCTTCAGGCAATCCAGTCACATAAACATTTGTGTTCACTTTTAAATCAAACCAACTGTCAGGAGGTTGATTTGCTTCCTGTAAATAAACCATAAAGGGAAGGGAAAGATTAGGATGTTAACAGAGAGCCAAATCAAGAGTTTACTGATACCAACTAAATATGAACAATAACTGCCAAGAACAGTGTAAAGCACATTTCAGTATAATCAAAGACATAAAAATAACATTAAGCAGTTATTAAAATAACTCTATATCAACAAAAAACAAAAGGACCTTCTTCTGAGTAGCCTTATCAGGTAACTTCCTCTTTGGTTGAGACTTCTTTTCAGCTTCGGACTTATTCTCTACTTCAAACATATTCTCTGCTTCACTAGTAGCAGCAGCATTCACTTCAACTGAAGATTTATCCGTAACACCAAGGGTTGGCAATAACTCCTCCTCATATGCGTACGTCATCTCCTCAGCTCCATACTCCGCCCTTGTGAGGGGTACATTGTCCTTCAAAAGTGAATATCATGTGAAACTTGTCTTGAACAATTGGAAGTAATAGCAATTGAAAAATGGGTAAGTTTTTGGCTTGTTTAGTTTTTGTGTTGGTATTTGTGTATAATGAGTAATAAAATTACTTTCATATTAAACTGTGTAAGTTGTGAAACAATTTTTTTATATTGAAATATGTGTCAAATAGCATGTGCAAAAGTAGTTTTGAGTATTTATTGCCTTTCCCAAACTAAGCAATACTGAACCACTGAAGAAACTAAAGCAGTAAGTCCCCTAAGAGGGCAACTTTATATTTAGCAAACCTTTGTTAAGCTGAAAGAGCAAAGCAGCATGAACCATATGATTCAATTGTTCCAGAAGAATAGTAGCAGAAGAAAATGGATGTGTTGATGAGTCCTTGATCCACTCTTGTTAGATATTAACTATTTGGCTTGTTTAGCTTTTATGTTGGTATTTGTGTATGATGTGAAATAAAATTAGTTTTTATCTTAAGCTTTGTGTAAGTTGTGAAACAATTTTTTTATGTTGAAGTATATGTACAACATAAAATAAAATTATTTTTTCTATCTTGGAATTTGTGTAGGATGCCAAATAATTAGTGTTTTATCAATTTTTATTTTGGATGTGAAATAACATGTGCAAAAGTAGTTTGAAAATTGAATGGTTTGTGCCAAACTAAGCAATATCTAACCATTGAAGAAACTAAAGCAATAAGTCCCACAAGAGGACGACCTTATATATAGCAAAACTTTGTTAAGCTGAAAGGGCAAAGCAGCATGAACTCTATGATTCAATTGTTCCACAAGAAAAATAGCAGAAAAAAATGGATGTCATTGATTCACTCTTGTTAGATATTAAGTATTGGTTGCAATTATCGCAAAAATATCATATCTCTCATTCATAGGGAAGTTACATTGAAGAGAGAAAACGAACTGTGTTTTCCTTCTGTAGCCGTCTAATGTAATAAATATATCTTTGTTTCATTAGTGATTATGAAAGTACCAGATATCTAAGTTATGTAATTTTATACTTTTCTTGGCCCAAAAAAAAAAGAATCCCATTGAACTGCAGAGTTTCAAAAGTGCAAAAGAAAGCAAATAATATCATGGAATAAGAATAGTAGAAGTCAAAGTAAAGTAAAACATAACTACAACAGGATTAAGTAGATATTAATAGGGGTGAAGATAGTGAAAGCAAATATTTACTTGAGGAACCCATGCCCTAAGACCATGATCCCACTTATACAATGTTCCATCATCATCAGTGAACTCTTCCTCTCCCTCAGGTGGAGTTGTTGGCCTATTGTCAAAGTTCTCCACTCCCCCGAGTATTCCCTCTTGGTAGCCATGTTCAGTAGTTGCATTTCCACGTTTTAAAGCTTCCACCTTGGCCTGTTCCTCACTTATCTCTTTCTGAAATTTCACAAAATCATCTTCATTGTCTGATGTACCTGGCATAAAATCCATAAGAAAAAAGACAAGACAAAAAAACATGCAAAAAGAAAAAGATTCACCTGCGGTAGAATCATCTGATCCTTTTAAAGGCATTTCAGCAAGTAGCTCAGAAACTGAAGACAATGGCATCCACTCATTTCTCCCTTCAGCCCACATAAAGGTGTTCTGTGACACGTACCCATTTGCAAAATGTTCTGTGCAGTTCAAGAAAACACATTAAAAGAACTACAGGTGCTCATAGATATAAAAAAATCTCAAATCATATATATAGCTATATGCGGTGATATCAACTCATAATTTAACGGTCACAATGACTATGAATTACTGTTATAACTGATAAGAGAAGAATAACAGTAAACAGAAAAACCATGACAAAAGAATGTAAGTTTTAACACCACACGAAGAGAACTATGATCAAGCTAAAAGAAGTGAAAAAAAGAAGGAAATAACGAACGAAAAAAAAATTATAAAAAAACTCAGTCAACATTTCTAGCTCACCCACCTTGCAGCTCTGAAATGGCATATGGGCCAATTTGTTCTTGATTCGGACCGAGAATGTACCATCCCACTTCCGTCGGCGCAATGAAATTCGCATTACTACCGTTCTCCATGCATAAAATTAATCCTGAACATCGAAGCATAAAATCTCATGAGAAAAGATTTACAAACTACACAACTAGCCAAAAGCACAAATGAGATGCATAGGAAAACGAATAGAAAATCTACATTTCATAACCCATACTCATAGAAAACCTCCGAATGATTAAGATAAGACTTCTTTCTCACACAAAAGATCCAGAAGGCAAAGCGATTCTTCTCAATATAGCGTTTTGATCTCCCTAGAACAAAACTAGGGAACATAGATATCTATCAACAGGAAAGGGGAGAGATGAAGCAGGAGTGGACATCAAACATTACAAATAGGGTCGCTAGCGTTTGCGCTCCGGCCACTGATCGGATGTTTGTGCCTCTGACCTCGACCACGCAGGGCGCGAAAGAATCGCAGGGAGGTTGAAGCTACTAGAGAACTAGAGAGTAGTGATGCCAGCCCCGAGAAGCCATTTCAGAGAAAAATGCCGACCTGCCGATCCAGTTCAAGCGGCGGGCGGGTTCCGACTGCCGAGACTCCGACCCGAAGACAAAACGATTTATCAATAATAAAATTTTCGGATAATTATATGTAGGCAAATTAACGATAGGTCCATATCATTTATCTAAAATTACATTTTAATTTATATTTTTAAAATTTTTTAATTAGGTCCCTATTATGCTTTACTTTTAGGTTCATATTATTAATTCTCGAGACTTAAGTGAAAGATTTTAAAAGCAATTAGATATCTAATTAAATGAACTTTTTAAAAATATAAAATAAATTATAATTATGAGTAAATTATAGGAACTTAAAACTAAATTTTTCTTATATATCATTCTAAGTTATATTATTCGTTTAACATTGATCTATGTATCTTTATCTATGTCTCTATTTTTATGTGTAAAAAGTGTGAATCTAGATGTTAAAAAATATCTCGCGAGTCTCTGTTTCTATCTTTATATATAAAATATGTGAATCACGGTGCTCCGAACATTTGAATAACATAAATATATTTACTAATGGAGAATCTCAATAATAAATCAAACGGAAGAGAAAAAGTATAATTTTAGGAAAAAAATATGAATAATAACTCGTACAAAAATTTAGAGTGAAAAATTCAAGAAAAGGAGGAAAAACCATAATGCCAATCTTGATATTTTTAATTTATTATACAAATGAGTTTTGCATATAAAAATAGAAGAGTACAATAAACAAAAGAGAAGTGTTAGTGAAAAGAAATCTTCTAGCTCCGTTTGTCTCCAAGTTAAAAATTAACTTAATTTAATTTTAACCTGACATATCACATCACACATAAAATTTAATATTAAAAATTAACTTTATTTTACATCCTAAACACATTTACTAAAATAATAACTAACTTATATTATATCCCTCACATATCTCAACATAATAACTAACTTTTTTCACATCATTCACAACTTTTAATAAAAAAATTTCTAGCTAAATTTAATTTTAACTTTGTTAAATTTAACCTTATAAATAAACAGACCTTAGAATTGTGCTTTAAACTACATTATTAAAGAGCTAGTATCACATCAAGAAATCAGCATATTTTACTAGTAGTACAAGGATTATGGTGGCATAAGTGAAGTGAGAAGAGTTTGGCTTGGGAGAAAGATGGAAAAAGATCCTTTCAACATATATTATACACTATTTAGGCTTTGTTTATTTGGCAGTTAAAAATTAACTTGGTTTAATTTTAACCAGTTATATCACATCACACAAAATTTAATATTAAAAATTAATTTTATTTCACATCCTACACACATTACTAAAATAATAACTAACTTATATCATATCCCTCATCCCAACATAATAATTAACTTTATATCGCATTCCTCACATATCCCAATATAATAACTAACTTTATTTCATATCATTCATAATTTTTAATAAAAAAATATTTCTATCCAAATTTAATTTTAATCTTGTTAAATTTAACCTTACAAATAAACAGACTTATTGGCTAATTTTAAGAGCAAATTGGTATTTTGACTTCTAATTAGCACGAATTTTTTCAGACTATAAAAAGGCAACTATCGCTAATTACCATCAATGAGTACTTTAGCATCTCAAAACATATGTCAACCATCTAAATTATTTTTTTGATGAAAACATAGAAATGTTCAACTAGTTTCAAAAATTTTATTCAATAGTTCTTTGTGTGGATCTCCTGAAAAGTGAGTGAACACATATAATCAAAGAATATTAATTGTTATCAATATTATTTAAATTAATAGTAAAATATTTAGACAACATACACCCTCATTAAGTTTTCATTTAAAGTAGGTATTATTATTATTATTATTATTATTATTATTATTGTTGTTGAAAAGCTTATACCCATAATATTAAGAAAGAAAAAGCTTATACCCATAATATTAAGAAAGAAAAAGCTTATACTTAAAATCATTGATTAGTAAAAAAAAATTTGCATTTTACGAGTAAAACTTGAAAAGAGAAGATAACCAAAAGAGGAGAAATTATTGTGTTTGATCAATGACTTGCTTATCAATTACGAATGCTACGTAGATTAAAGAGCTCTATCATGCACATGCCACAAACAATGTTAAGTTGTCCAGCGATTGAACGAAATATCTGGTTGGCTGACCGGATAGTTCATTTGCTCTGACCAAATGGTCCGCTTAGCTATTGGATCAAGTAGATATTCATTTAAAAGAATAGGTATAACTTGAGATCATATAAGTATTCATTCGGAATAGTATCTCATGTACTCATATCCTCTTCGATTGAAATATACCTGATTTCAGACTCTTCTCATTTTCTTAAAAACAATTACTTGCTTTAATACTTATTTGTCTGGAAGCTGAACGAACCTTTCGATCAAAGCTAATGGATGGTCCGTTCAGTCAATCAAATAGTTAGACAGTCCGTTTGGCTGTTCGATAATTTAATATCATATGTGATATTTTGTGTGCAATGGAACTTATTCAACTAAATTACTAACCTAGTTCATTGGCTGGATGGCATGACCTTTCTGCTGTGAGGGCTAGGACTGATCTTCTTCCTCCCAATTGAATTCCTCAGAGAGGGCAGTCATGTTAGTAATCTATAGTGTTATTATACTTTCTATCCACTATGCATATTTCTTTATTTTAAGCAGTTATTGTGTTCAATCGATCAAAAGTTTGTCCTACTAATAGAGCAGTCATGTTAGCATTAGGTGGGGCTCATTATTGATATGAGTGGCTAGCCAAAAATAGTAATTTTTTCTTCATTTTTATGTCCTTGTGATTTTGATTTTGGGAAGAGAAAAAGGATATTCTAATGTGGAGTTTATATGCACTTAAAATCTCTACTTTCATGAGCTAGTTTTTAGAGTGTAGGTGTAACATTCAAGTTTATTAATTCAAGTTTAATTTATTGTTTAATAAAATAATATTGTGTGAAATAATTAAAATAAAATTTATATATTGAGTTGAATTTTATACGAGAAAGTTTGGATTTAAAAATAATAACTTTGGATGTATTTATAAGAAGGTAAAATTATCGAGATCCATTCATTTTATTTTCTTGCTTCTGAAGAAGAAAAAGAAGAAAAAGGAGGAGGAGATTAAAAAAGATAAGAATTTATTTTATCTTTGATTTAGATATAATAGCAATTGATTTAACGGTATGAAATATAATTTCGGTAACTGTTTATCAACGAATTTATAGCAAAACCCATGATATGAATTCAATTAAAATTATATTTATTTAGAGAAATTTATAAGAATATGAATATATATATATAAGAGTTAAAATTAATAAAAATAAATAAATTTTAATTTATTTGTATTATTGTTTTTCAAGTCATTCACGTGAAAGATCGATTATCGATCGACTTAAGAGGTAAGTGGATCTACTCTAATGTGTTTATAAATTTATTTATCAAAGATAAAATATTATATTTGAGTAAATATTGTGTGCTCTGTGATTATCCTGTGTTCTTCATGATTGGATGATTTATTTACTGATTGACTTTGTTTTTAAATGTGGTGGTTGATTGTGATGGATTAATTAAAATGCTTTAAGTTCGATTGAACTATATGACAAGTGTAATTAATTGATGTTGAACTTTGTAATATATATAATGATGATATAATGAGATCGATATATATGTTGTGTGAAGAAAAAATTAATTTATTTCTGTTCGCAATCATACCCACCACAGTTCGAGCTCAATGATGATGATATTGATGTGACGACATCTAGTGATAGTTTCCGGTTATCTAGGGTGATGACGATCACCAAAGATGACCATGTGTGCGTCACCTATTGTGATGAGGTACCTATGAATTTGGGTGCGACAACATCCAAGATAACTTACGGAGGGTTATCTGGTTGAGGTGATAACCTCGTGATGATCATGGGTGGGTCACCGCGGATGTGGTGGTGTGGTTATGGTTGACTGAGAAATAGGGCCCGAAATGTGATAAAAGATTCAAATAAAGTTTTGACATGTTTTTACTATGATTATGATGTGTGTGATTATTTTATTAAGTATGTTGGATCAGATTCACCTACTGAATCAACTAATGACTCCAATTTTTTTTACAGGTGCAAATCAAACACAGTGACAGGGGTGAGACGGTATAGCAGAGTTATCTTTACAAATTAAGTGATGTTTATTGAGTACAATATATATTTTATAGCGTGATACTGTATATATTTTGAAAACTGATTGTAGGGAAATTATTGTGTGAATATTCTCCGGTAGTTGATGATGATATCTAAATATATGTGACAAATACTTTCAGCAAGTTAAAGTGATATTATATATGTATAAAATTATATATAATTATGTGATTTGCTTGTTTATAAGGTATTATAATTCGTAGTAAATCCGTCGCGACCTCATCAGTCGTAATCCGAATGCAGATGGATTATTATAAAGGATTATGGTGGTTGAGTGGTGACAGTAGCTCTCCCTAGGTTTGTATTAATTGGTATTGGAGCTGTCCAATATGTGTATGAGCTGTAGTTGAGTGGTATTAGTTAATGCTGACATTACAATATTTATCCAAGATTAGTACGAACTACTACAAAACTAACCAATATAAGCATTGGGATTACAGAGTGTGGTAGATTATTAAGTCTAATTATAAGGCATGTGGTATTAAGGCCCTGTTTGGCGTGAGGATCAAAACATGACGAAAATAGGACAAAAATGATACTAATTTAAAAAACAACAATAATAATAATAAATAAATTTTTTAAATCATTCTACACAAATTCAAATATAAAAAATATTATTTTACTTTACATTACTCAATAATTTAAAATAAAAATATCAATTTTATTTCACATTCTAGACCAAAATATTCAAATCAAGTATTTTGATCTAAGATGTGAAATAAATTTTATATTTTTATTAAAAATTATTAAGTAGGTAAAGTAAAATATTTTTTTATATTAAAATTTGTATAAAATAATTAAAATAATTTATTATTATTATTATTTAAATTAGTACTATTTTGGTTCTATTTTGATTTTCGCGTCAAACAGTGCCTTTTTAGTGTGCAATTTTAATATGAGATTTATATGTACTTTGGGCTCTCCAATGGCAGGCGCTAAATCAAAAGTCGACTTTAGGAAAAATTATTGGGTGCGCCGCGCACATCGTTCGGACGTCCAATCAAAGGGCGCAACGTGTGCCCGGACCCAGCTGTATGACACACGTGGCGCCCTCTGATTGGGTTCCGGACGGTGCGCCATCCGAACCCAATAACTTCTCCGACTTTGGGGCAAGAAAGATAGAGTGAGAAAGGAGATAGAGTGAGGAGGAGGACGGGGAGACTGCCGAGAGCTGATAGGATAGAGAGTAGAGAGATGAGAGTTAAATGGGCAACTTGGCCTTGTAATAATAAAAGATAGGAAAGTGAAAAGAGCTAGAAACGAGAGGAGGAAGGGGAGATGGCATGAGGGGAGGAGAGAGAGGAGAGGAGCAGGTAAAAATAATATTTTAAAATATCATTTTAATAATAAAAAAATTTAAACTTTTTTTATAACAATTTAAAAAAATTAATCAAATGCATTGTATATCACTTAGGCCTGTCAACCGAGTTCAGGTCGGATTGACTACAACCAGGATTCAAATTCATATATATCGGATCGGGTCATAGTCGATCCATATCCTCTCGGGTCGGAAATCGAATCAGTTCGGAATTCGGGTTTTCAGATTTAATCCATTTACAATAAAAGTAGCTATTTTTAAGTATTTTTCATAATCAAATTTAAAATAATGTTAAATTTATTAAAAATAAAATAAGAAAAAAATATTATATTTTTATGAATATATTAAATATTTTAATATAAAAATCAGTATTTATAATTACTTAAGCCTTCCAACAAAAAAATTATTAGTCACAATGTATCCCTATATGAACTATAAATTAAATTACATAAATGGATCAGATTTTAAACGGATAAGGTCAATGATGATCTATATCTGATCCATTTATTTGTAAACGGATCGGGTCAATAAATGGGCGGACTGATGGGTCAAAAAAAGAATTCATTTGGGGTTCAATCGGATCATGTGCTGAATCAAAATTCAAGTTCAAATTAATTAGAGCTATTAAGAGATTTTCATATAAACTTTATTTTGATTTGATTTGATTTAATTTAATTTAGAACATATCTGAAATATTTAAAAACTCACCACATTTGGAGCTGATTTTAGTTTATTGTAATAGAATTAGTTCCATATTTGCTTTTATTTATTTGGCATTTTATTTTTTGGATTTAATATTATATTTTTAAATTTCTACATGAGATCTCTCTATATAAAGAGGTCACCTTGCATTGTAAAAAGACATAACATTTGATAAACTAGTAATATTGCACGTGCGTTGCACGTGCTATTATACATTAAAGTTTCTATTATACAGCATAAATCGGGATATTACAATTCATTATTCTTTTATCACAAGCAAATTATGTAATTATGTTGAACAACAGCATTAAATCTTATTCAATTATTTATATAAATTTAAAGTGATTCATTTGTATAATTACACATTTACTTCGTCACTATTTGCCCTTCCGTTTTTGGGGCTTGCACATAAGAAAAATTCATGGTCGCCCTCAGCTCTGATTCGATCTTCTATCTACTGATAGCATTCCACCTCTCTTCGTGTGCGTTTTTCGACCCTCCATTTCCATTTACTGATACGAACAGAAAAGTACATCAGATTAGTGAAATAACTAATTTTAAGTGATATTGTTTCCATATAAGTGCAATAATTTTTTTCTTTTATAAAATA
>KZ451885.1:3911381-3956748 GCA_002786265.1 Apostasia shenzhenica | reverse complement strand
AATTGACCTCCTCTAAGTTATCCTCAATTGACTGCAACACCAAACTTTCTTTTAGGATATACTATTTCTTATTCCTATTCCTTTTTGTGTATGTCACATATCCAACTTATCATTTATATTTCTAACAATATTTATTTTTATTTGTATGTTTTTTTTCTTTGCAGGCCAATATTTCAGCCACCATAGTATTCATTACTGATATTACTACAGTTTTATTAAATTAACCCTTTAAGCTGAATAAATTTTTTTCATCGTACAATACATTCAGAAGCATTTCTTCATTTTACCCATCCTACTTGAAATACCTGCCTAATAACATTCATTATCCATTCTCAATTATTTTGTATGGATTGATGCAAGTTATCCCTAAAAGCACATCACTCTCTTGACAATGATCCATCCAATTGTTACATCATCAATATTAAGTTATTTCTCTTATTAAATGCTGCACTCTATATATTCAATTTTTTGATCTACTGAGAAATGAAAACCTTTAGATCACATAGAACATTTCTCTAAGCCTTGAGTTTCGCTTTGGCTTCCCTCTTTAGTTATCAACAAAAGACAACTTATTATTATCATCTGAAGAGCAGTACACCCAAGGCACCTCATCTTAGATATATCCAGTTAGGACCTTCATAATCAAAGCAAAAAGATACCGAAACTTAAAACTGAGCCTTGTATAATTCCCAAACTTTAATTATAAAAAAAAATTCTTAGTCAAACCTCACTTATGTCCGAATACAGATAACCAGCTCCTTTATACATTTATCTTTAATAACTTAAATATAAGCAGTGCCAAATCCCTCTTTTTTTAAAACTCTCATAAAAGACTTCTCTTGAGACTTTATCATTTAAGCCTTTTCCAATCAATAAAAACCAAATGCAAATTTTCTTCTCTCTTTAAACTTTTCCATTAAACTTTCTAATAAATGAATAACTCCATA
Source organism: Apostasia shenzhenica (assembly GCA_002786265.1). NCBI lineage: Eukaryota > Viridiplantae > Streptophyta > Magnoliopsida > Asparagales > Orchidaceae > Apostasia > Apostasia shenzhenica. The sequence continues at coordinate 3,955,801 of KZ451885.1, read as the reverse complement.
TAATAGATCTACCTGGCAATAAACCAAAAACATGATTCTCTGATACCTTAGTATTATGGCGTAACCTATGTTCGTTCATCCCTCTCCCAAAGTTTTAAAATTATAACTCATTAATTTAATTCCTCTATGATTGGCATAATTCTGTACATCCACCTTTAATTTTTAATAAATAGGTACCAATATACTCTTCTTCATTTTCATTTGACACTTCCCTTCCTAAATAAGCAACCAACAACAACAACCAACAACCAAGGCCTTAATCCCACTAGGTAGGTCAACTATAACTAAGCAACCAACAGAGAAAATTATTCTAATTCGTCAAATGCCAATATTGCCTTATAAAATATTACATCAAAATTCCAAAGTTGAAAAACATTCAAGACATGTCCTACCCAAGTTGTGAAATAAGAAAAACACAACTCATGCCAACTACATGTTTTTTTTAACATGTAAAATTGACATACATGTTGCGATGTTGCATATAAATGGCCAAACATTTTGATCAACCAAAAAAGGGAATTAAAATAGTTATTGAGCTACAAAAAAAAGAAAAAATCTCCGGAGCAAAAGTCTACTGATAGTATTAATGAATATATTATTTGATAAAATGAGAGGAAAAAAAAAAAACCCAAGATCAATAAAAAGAACAACTCAAGAACACCATTAACTTTGCAATGCACGAGCCAAATTGTTACGAAGGTTCAGCAGCGTAGGGAATGGATGCCAAGGAAGGACTATTTGGTGACTCATCGAATCAGTTAGCAGAAGTATTTACATAAATATATCAAAGCTTATCAAGATATATCGTAACCTTCACTAGAACTATAAGATTACTAAAGTTACTCTATAAAAAAGAACAAAAAACAACCATAGTAACAAAAGTACTATATTATCGTACAGTTGAATTTTAATGAACTCCGCTATCATAGCAATCTAACAGTTACCTATACTATGCAACTAAAACCTTGACACGACAAAAAATTGGAGAAGGAAACCATATCTAATATAACATTAGTTGCCAGTACTTACCCAGCCAAGCATCTTTCCTCAACCTTCTTTTAGTTTTCTTTTTCTTTTCTTATCCACTTAGTTTGCCAATGAATTTTTCTCCTGTGAAACCAGCATTTAACATTTTGTAAACAAAGACCCACCATATAAAGCTACTTAAGCAGTTTACCTTTTTGCTCAAAACTTTGCTTGTGACTAACATTAGGTATTTTTCCACCATGACGAAGAGTGCGCCATCCAAAATTTGGATCGCCAGGTCAACGGAAGGGTTCCTAGGAAAAAATATGATTACAAAAAAAAAGAATTGTACAGTAGGGAAATTAGTTTCCAAACAAGTGCATCCAAAAAAAAAATGGTAATTCATCAGCAATTACCTTTCATATAAGTTACAAGTTGCATCCCCTCACTCTTCCAGTCTCTTTATCATATAATCTTCACCCTAGGTTTTTTAGTCTCAGGATCCTATATATTGAAGTTATTAGAAGGAAAGTGAACAGAATGCTAATAAAATAGATATAAATATAAAATTTAAAAAAAGGAACAGTTGCATTGCTACAGATCAGAGCGGGAACAATTGCCACATTTAATGCCTCTCTTCTTTTGCAATACCCAAGATCCATTATTTTCTGAAGACAGCCTAAAATGCAGCCTAACTAAAAAAATCTAGTGAGTTCTAAGACACTTTATAACCATGCTTCAGGTGAAAATAATAAAACCCCTAAACCAAAAATCTGATGAAAGCCTCACCAGCAAACTTCAAGGAAAAACTTCAAACTTCTCAAGCCCTAGCTTTCCGCTTGCTTTTAAATTGCTCCTCAAACTACACCATAGATGGTTTTAATGGACTAATGAAAGTAATTTCAAACATTTTTAAAAAAACAAAAGCTTTTAAGTTCTTCGCCACTCTCTTTTTCTAGGCCAATAAATGAAACACAAACTTGTACTAGCCAGACTAGAATAGGCATTCTTCAAAGCTTGAGAAATCTTTCAAAGCAACCACAGAATTATTGCAACCAAAAGATGATGCAGACCTGAGCAAAACCATACAAAACTGCCAGAAAACTCCAGGAACCAGATTACTGCCAGCAATAAACCCTTTTTCTTCCAGCTCAATTGCCCACCAGATCATGAAATAGTTTCTCTTTATAACATTAGAAAAAAAGAGCATGAAGGGAATCGGAAATAAATAAATGGCATAGCCATTCAAAACTCTATTTACAACCCTATTCTAATTTATGTGTTATTTTGGACATCAAATGGTAATATACAGCCGGCCCAGAAAAACTATATTTCGGGGTTAAAGATCTCTATGGCTAGATAAAACATTATATTTTGGTAGAATAAAACATTTTAGTCTGGCTTAGGACAAAAGACAAAGACAAGAGTTTTTACGCAGTTTCATTTCTAAAGATATTTAAAGCACACAAAAGGAGGGGAATACTCACTGTGTTGATCCCCAAATTAAAACGAGAAAGAGAAAAAACAGATAAAAAAAAAAGGTTACTTTTGCCTCCCTTAAATTGGAAGCCACACCTTGGAAAAATACTTTCCTACAACCCTGACCCAAAGATATGCCTAAAAATTAGTGTCGTCATATTAACATGAAAAAAAATATTACTTTAGTTTGCCATTGGGGTTGTTCAGAGATTCAATAAAGTAATCGGTTTTAGTCAAAAAGTAAAACTAAATATAAGTAATAACGTATAAACTATGTGACAAAAAAAGCCCCCCAATTCTATAAGCACAAATTCTATAGCAACTTACGAACTTACTCTCTCGGAAAAAAGTAAACATCTTCAGGCAACACAGTCACATAAACATTTGTGTTCACTTTTAAATCAAACCAACTGTTCAGGAGGTTGATTGCTTCCTGTAAAATTAAACCATAAAGGGAAGCAGAAAGATCTAGGATCGTTAACAGAGAGCAACAAGAGTTTACTTTTGATACCAACTAAATATGAACAATAAACTGCAAGAACAAGTGTTGTAAAGCACATTTCAGTATATATCAAAGACATAAAAAATAACATTAAGCAGTTATTAAAATAACTCTATAATCAACAAAAAAACAAAAGGACCTTCTTCTGAGTAGCCTTATCAGCGTAACTTGTCCTCTTTGGTGAGACTTCTTTTCAGCTCGGACTTATTCCTACTTCCAAACATATTCTCTGCTTCATAGTTAGCAGCAGGCATTCACTTCAACTGAAGATTTATCCGTAACACCAAGGGTTGGCCAATAACTCTAACTCATATGCGTACGTCATCATCCTCAGCTCCATACTTCCGCCCTTGTGAGGGGTACATGTCCCTTCAAAAGTGAAATATCATGTTGAAACTGTCTTGAACAATTGGAAGTAATAGCAATTTTGAAAAATGGGGAAGTTTTTGGGCCCTTGTTTATTTGTGTTGGTTATTTGTGTATAATGAGTAATAAAATTACTTTTCATATTAAAACTGTTGTAAGTTGTCAAAACAATTTTATATTGAAATGTGTCAAATAGCATGTGCAAAAAGAATAGTTTTGAGTATTTATTGCCTTTCCCAAACTCAAGCAATACTTGAAAACCCACTGAAGAAACTAAAGCACAGTTAAGTCCCCTAAAGAGGGCAACCTTATTATTAGCAAACCTTTTGTTAAGCTGAAAGAGCAAAGCAGCATGAACCATATTTGATTCAATTGTTCCACAAGAATAGTAGAGAAAGAAAATGGATGTGTGATGAGTTCCCTGATCCACTCCTTGTTAGATATTAACTATTTGGCTTGTTTTAGCTTTTATGTTGGTAATTTGTGTATGATGTGAAATAAAATTAGTTTTTCATCTAAGCTTTGTGATAAAGTTGTGAAACAAATTTTTTTATGTGAAGTATATGTACAACATAAAATAAATTATTTTTGCTATCTTGGGAATTTGTGTTAGAGGATGCCCAAAAATAAATTGAGTGTTTTCATCTAATTTTTAATTTTGGATGTGAAATAACATTGTGCAAAAGTAGTTTGAAAATTGAATGGTTTGTTGCCAAACTTAAAGCAATATCTAACCATTGAAAGAAACTAAAGCCAATAAGGGTCCCCACAATAGGACGACCTTATATATAGGCCCAAAAACTTTGTTAAGCTTGAAAGGGCCAAGCCAGGCATGAACTCTATGATTTTCAATTGTTCCTCCACAAGAAAAATTAGCAGAAAAAAATGATGTCAATTGATTCCACTCTTGTTAGATATAATATTGCGTTGCAATTATCGCAAAAAATATTCCACTATCTCTCATTCATAGGGAAGTTACCCATTGACAGAGAGAAAACGCAACTGTGTTTTCCTTCTGAAGCCGTCTATGTAATAAATAATATCTTTTGTTCATTAGTGATTATGAAAGTACAGATATCTAAGTTATGTAATTTTATACTTTTCTTTTGCCCAAAAAAAAAGAAATCCAATTGAACTGCAGAGTTTCAAAAGTGGCAAAAGAAAGCAAATAATTATCATGGAATAACGAATAGTAGGAAGTCAAAGTAAAGTAAACATAACTACAACAGCGATTAATAGATATTTAATAGGGGTTGAAGATAGTGCATTGCCAAATATTTTTACCTTGAGGAACCCATGCCCTAAGACCATAATCCCACATTATACAATGTTCCCTCATCACAGTGAACTTCTTCCTCTCCCTCAGGTGGAGTTGTTGGCCATTGTCAAAGTTCTCCACTCCCCGAGTATTCCCTCTTGGTAGCCATGTTTCAGAGTTGATTTCACGTTTTAAAGCTTCCACCTTTGGCTGTTCCTCACTTATCTCTTTCTGAAATTTCACAAAATCATCTTCATTGTCTGAATGTACCTGGCATTAAAAATCCATAAGAAAAAAGACAAGACAAAAAAACATGCCAAAAAGAAAAAAGATTTCACCTGCCGGTAGAATCATCTGATCCTTTTAAAGGCATTTCCAGCAAGTAGCTCCAGAACTGAAGACAATTGGCATCCACTCATTTCTCCTTCAGCCCCACATAAATGTGTTTCTTGTGCCACGTACCCGTTTGCCCAAATGTTCTGTGCAGTTTCAAGAAAAACACATTAAAAGAAACTTACAGAGTGCTCCATAGATATAAAAAAAAATCTCAAATCATATATATAGCTATAATCGGTTGATATCAAACTCCATAATTTACGGTCACAATGACTATGAATTACTGTTTTAAACTGATAAGAGAAGAATAACATAAACAGGAAAACCATGACAAAAAAGAATGTAAGTTTAACACCACACGAAAGAGAACTATGATCAAGCTACCAGAAGCGTTAAAAAGAAGGAAATTTAACGAAAAGAAAAAAAATTATAAAAAAAAACCTCAGTCAACATTTCTAGCTCACTCACCTTTGCAGCTCTGAAATGGCATATGGGCCAATGTGCTTCTTGATTCGGGACGAGAAAGTTTACCATCCCACCTTCCGTTCCGGCGCAAATGAAATTCGCTATTTACTACCGTTCTCCATGGCATAAAATTAATCCTGAACATCGAAGCAATAAAATATCTCATGAGAAAAGATTTACAAAACTATAACAACTAGCCAAAAGCCACAAATGAGATACAAGGAAAAACGAATAGAAAATCTACATATTCAAACCCGATACTCATAGAAAACCTCCGAATGGATTTTAAGATAAGACTTCTTTCTCACACAAAAGATCCAGAAGGGCCAAGCCGATTTCTTCTCAATATAGCGTTTTGATCTCCCTAGAACAAAAACTTAGGGAAACATAGATATCTATCAAACAGGAAAGGGGAGAGATGAAAGCAGGAGTGGACATCAAACATTACAATAGGGTCGCTAGCGCTTTCGCTCCCGGCCACTGATTCGATGTTTGTGGCCTCTGAACCCTCGACCACGCAGGCCGCGAAAGGAATCGCAGGGAGGTTGAACTACTAGAGAAACTAGAGAGTAGTTGATGCCAGCCCCGAGAAAAGCTATTTTCAGAGAAAAATTGCCGACCTTGCCGAGCGGCGGGCGGATCCGACTGCTGAGATTCCGACCCGAAGACAAAAACGATTTATCAATAATTAAAATTTCGGGATAATTATATGTACGGCAAATTAACGATAGCGTCCATATCATTTATCTAAAATTACATTTAAATTTATTATTTTTAAAAATTTTAATTTAGGTCCCTATTATGCCCTTTTACTTTTAGGTTCATATTATTAATTCTCAAGACTTAAATGAAAGATTAAAAACAATTAGATATCTAATTAAATGAACTTTTTAAATATAAAATAAATTATAAATTATAGATAAATTTATAGGAAACTTAAAACTAAATTTTCTTTATATATCATTCTCAAGTAATATTCATTTAACATTGATCTACGTATCTTATCTATGTCTCTATTCTTAAGACTCTGTTTGGGTAATAAGAAAAAAAAGGAAGATGTAGTGAAATTTTTAGTCCATTTTTGAAAAATAATGTATGATGTGAATAAAAATAAGTTGGTTATATTAAAAATTGTATATGATGTGAAAATAAAAGAGTTGATTATTTAATAAATTGATGTTGGAATGTGAAATAAAGTGATTGTTTAATGTTGAATTTGTGTAGAGATGAGGAATAAAAATAAATTTTTAATTTGTTTAAAATAAATTTAAGTTTAATCATGGGTTAATTTTAGTCCCATGATTTTTTGGCCATTGCCATTACAGGGCCCTTTAAGTGTAAAAGTGTGGGAATCTAGATGTTAAAAAATATCCTCGCGAGTTCTAAGTCTCTATCTTTATATATAAAAATATGTGAATCACGGTGCTCCGAACATTTTGAAATACATAAAAATATTACCAATGGAGAATCTCAATAATAATCCAAACAGTAAGAGAAAAAGTTATAATTTAGCAAAAAAAAAATTATGAATAATAACCCGCTACAAAAATTTAGTAGTGAAAAATTCAAGAAAAAGGAGGAAAAACCCACCAATGCCAATCTTGATTATTTTTAATTTATTATACAGTTAATGAGTTTTGCATATAAAAATAGAAGAGTACAATAAACAAAAGAGAAGTGGCAGCGTGAAAAGAAATCTTCTAGGCCCCGTTTGTCTTCAAATTAAAAATTAACTTAAGAGGATATTTATATCGATGTTTCTTTGCGTATATGTTATGTAATGTAGATGTCATCACATTTAAGATGTCATCTTTGGACTAATAATTTTATAATATAATAAATTTTTTTTTGTAGATGTCAAACCAAAACAATTATTTCTCTAGATAATATAACATAACATCAAAAATAACAATAAATCAAACCGCTCCCTTTTAGTTTAATTTTAAACCTGAACATATCACATCACAACATAAAATTAAATATTTTAAAAATTAACTTTATTTTACATCTCTACACACATTATTAAAATAATAACTAACTTATATCACATTCCTCAACATTATCTCCAACAAAATAACCTAACTTTATTCATGATCATTCACAACTTTCAATAAAAAAATATCTCTATCTAAATTATTAAATTTTAACCCTTATTAAATTTAACTTTACAAACAAACCAGACTAGAATTTGGCCTCGTTTGTTCGAGCTTTTTTTAGACATGAAAAAAATTTATTTATATTTTTTTAAAATTTAATAAGAGAGAAATTATTTTACTATTAAAAAGTGTAGTAAAATAAAAATACTTTCAAATTTTAATATTCGTATATAATTGAATATTGAAATAAAGTTGTTTTTTATAGTTAAAATATTGGTGTGGGTAAAAAACTCATGCTCGAACCAAACTAGGCAAATTATTAAAGAGCTAGATATCACGTCATAAAGATCAGCATTTTTTACGGGTTAGTGCAAGGATTATGGTGGCATAAGATGAAGTGAGAAGAAGTTGGCTTGGGAGGAAAGATGGAAAAAGATTCCCTTTCAACATATGTTTTATACCACTATTAGGCTTCGTTTATTTGGCATTAAAAATTACTTTAGCGTTTAATTTTAACAAACAGTTATATCACATCACACAAAATTTAATAAAAAATTAATTTTATTTCACATCCTACACCCACCATTTACTAAAATAATAACTAACTTATATCATTTATCCCTCATCCCAACATAATAATTAACTATATATCGCATTCCTCACATATCCCAATATAATAACTAAACTTTATTTTTCATATCATTCATTTAAATTTTTAATAAAAAAATAATTTCTATCCAAATTTAATTTTAATCTTGTTAAATTTAACCTTACAAATAAACAGACTTATTTGGCTAATTTTAAGAGCAAATTGGTTATTTTGACTTCTAATTAGCACGAAATTTTTTCAGACTATAAAAAGGGCAACTATCGCTTAATTACCATCAATGAGTCTACTTAGCATCTCAAAACATATGTCAACCATCTAAATTAATTTTTTGATTGAAACATAGAAATGTTTTCAAACTAGCTTTTCAAAAATTATTATTCAATTAGTTCTTTGTGGGAATCTCCTGAAAAGTTGATCGTGGAACACATATAATCAAAGAATATTAATTGTTATCAATATTATTTTAAATTAATAGTAAAAATTTAGATCAACATACACCTCATTTAAGTTTTCATTTTAAAGTAGGTATTATTATTATTATTAATTATTATTATTATTATTTATTATTATTATTATTGTTGTTGAAAAGCTTATTACCCATGAATATTAAGAAAGAAAAAGCTTATACCCATAATATTAAGAAAGAAAACGCTTATTACTTAAAATATCATTGATTAGTAAAAAAAATTTGCATTTTACGAGTAAAACTTGAAAAGAGAAAGATAACCAAAAGAGGAGAAAATTTATTGTGTTTGATCAATACTTGCTTATCAATTACGCAAATGCTACGTAGATTAAGAGCTCTATCAGTGCACATGCCACCAAACAATGTTAAGTGATCGCAGCGATGAACGAAATATCTGGTTGGCTGACCGGATAGTTTATTTGCTCTGACAAATGGTCGCTTAGCTTTGGATTCAAGTAGATATTCATTTAAAAGGAATAGGTATAATCTTGAGATCAATTTAAGTATTCTTCGGAATAGGTATCTCATGTACTCATATCCTCTTTCGATTGAAATATACCTGATTTCAGACTCTTTCATCATTTTTTAAAAAACAATTACTTGCTTTTAATATTATTTGTCGGAAGCTGAACGAACTTCGATCAAAGCTAATGGATGCGTTCAAGTTAATCAAATAGTAGACAAGTCGTTTTGGCCTGTTCAATTAATTATACATATGGTGATTATTTTGGTGTATGCAATGGAACTTTATTAAACTAAATTACTAACCTAGTTCATTGGCTGGAGTGGCATGACCTTTACTGCTGTTGAGGGCTAAGGACTGATCTGGTCTTTCCTCCCAAATTGAAAATTCCTCAGAGATTAGTGGTTATATACTTTTTATCGACATATGAATATATATTTTCTTTATTTTAAAGCAGTTATTGATGTTCAATCGATTCAAAATGTTTGTTCCTTCCATGATAGTAAAGAGTAAGCCATGTTAGCATTGGTGAGGCTTATATTGAATATGGGTGCGCTAGCCAAGAACTAATAATTTTTTTCAATTCATTTCTTCCGTTCTTTGTGAGGTGGATCTTAGATTTTTGGGAGAAAGTATCTAATAGGTAGGAGTTTATTGCACTTAAAACTCTTACTCCATGAAACTAGTTTTTAGAGGTAGATGTAAACATTCAGGCTTATTAATTCAAGTTTTAATTTATTGTTTAGTAAAATAATATTGTGTAAAATAACTAAAATAAAATTTATATATTGAGTTGACTTTTATATGAGAGTTTGGATTTAAAAATAATAATTTTGGACCTATTTATAAGAAGGTAAAATTATCGAGATCTATTCATTTTATTTACTTGCTTCTGAAGAAGAAAAAGAAGAAGAAGGAGGAAGGAGGATGAGGAGGAGGAGATTAAAAAAAGATAAGAATTTATTTTATTTTGATTTAGATATAATAGCAATTGATTTAAAGTATGAAATATAATTTCGGGTTAACTGTTTATCATACGAATTTATAGCAAAACCCATTATATGAATTCAACAAAATTATATTTATTTAGAGAAATTTATAAGAATATGAATATATAATATAAGAGTTAAAATTAATAAAAATAAAAAATTTTAATTATTGTTATTATGCTTTTCAAGTCATTCACGTGAAAGATCGATTATCGATGACTTAAGAGGTAGGTGGATCTACTCTAATGTGTTTATAAATTTATTTATCAAAGATAAAAATATTATATTTTGATTAAATATGTGTGCTCTGTGATTATCTGTGTTCTTCATAATTGAATGATTTATTTACTGATTGACTTGTTTTTTAAATGTGATGGTTGATTGTGATGGATTAATTAAAATGCTTTAAGTTTGATTGAGTTATATGACAAAGTGTAATCAATTGATGTTGAACTTTGTAATATATATAATGATGATATAATGAGATTGATATATATGTTGTGTGAAGAAAAATAATTATTTCTGTTCGCAATCATACCCACCACGCGTTCGAGCTCAATGATGATGATATTGATGTGACGACATCCAATGGTAGTTTTCCGGTTATCATAGGGTGATGACGATCACCAAAGATGACCATGTGTGTGTCACTATTGTGGATGAGGTGCCTATAGATTTGAGTGCAACAACATTCGAGATAACCTACGGAGGGTTATCTAGTTGAGGTGATGATCTCGTGGTGATCATGGGTGGGTCACCGTGAATGTGGTGGTGTAGTTATGGTTGACTGAGAAATAGAGCCTGAAATGTGATAAAAGATTCAAATAAAATTTTGATATGTTTTTACTATGACTATTATGTGTGATTATTTTATTAAGCATGTTGGATCAGAATCACCAACTGAGTCAACTAATGACTCCAATTTATTTTTACAGGTGCAAATCAAACATAGTGATAAGAGTGAGACAGTATAGCAGAAGGTTATTTTTACAAATTAATGTGATGTTTATTGAGTACAATATATATTTTATTAGTGTGATACTGCATTTATTTTTTGAAAACTAATTGTAGGGGAATTATTGTGTAAATATTCTCCAATAAGTTGATGATTGATATTTAAATATTTTGTGATAAATACTTTCAGCAAGTTAAAGTGACATTATATATGTATAAAATTATATATAATTGTGTGATTTGCTTGTTTATAAGGTGTTATAATTCGTAGTAAATCCGTCGCGATCTCATCAATCGTAATTCGACTGCAGATGGATTATTATAAAGGATTAGGGTAGTTTGAGTCGTGACATTAGCTCTCTCAAGGTTCGTATTAATTGGTATTGGAGCTGTCCAATATGTGTATGAGTTGTAGTTTGAGTGGTATTAGTTAATGCTGGGCATTACAATATTTTATCGAAGATTAGTAAGAAACTACTACAAAACTAACAATATAAGCATTGGATAATGTAGAGTGTGGTAGATTATTAAGTCTAATTATAAGGCATGTGGCATTATTTGACCCGTTTGCGTGAGGATCAAAACAAGACTAAAACAGGACCAAAATGGTACTAATTTAAAAAACAATAATAATAATAATAATAATTTTTTAAATCATTCTACACAATTTAAATATAAAAATAATTATTTTATTTTACATACTCAATAATTTAAAATAAAAAATATCAATTTTATTTGATATTCTAGACTAAAATATTCAAATCGAGTATTTTGATCTAAAATGTTGAATAAAATTTATTATTTTTTATTAAAAATTATTGAGTATTGAAGTAAAATATTATTTTTATAATTAAAATTTATCTAAAATAATTAAAATAATTTATTTATTATGTTATTGTTATTTTTTAAACTAGTACTATTTTGGTCCTGTTTTGATGCTCGCGCCAAATAGTACCTTAGAAGTGTGCAATTTTAAGGCTCTCCAATGGCAGGCGCTAATTTTTGAGGTGCGGTTCTCAAGAGTTGGAGAGAGAGGAGCAAGGGGAGATGGCATGAGCGGAGGAGAGAGAGGAGAGGAGCAGGTAAAAAATAATATAATTTAAAATATCAATTTAATAATAAAAAATTTAAAATTAATCGAATGCATTGTATATCACTTAGCATGTCAAACAAATCGGGTTCGGGTCGGATTGATTACGACCAGAAATCCAAATTCATATATATCGGATCGGGTCATAGTCGATCCATATCCTCTCGAGTCGGAAATCGAATCAGTTCGGAATTCGGTATTTTCGGATTTAATCTATTTACAATAAAAATATTATTTTTTAAAATATTTTTCATAATTAAATTTATTAAAATAAATAAGAAAAAATATTATATTTTTATGAATATATTTAAATATTTTAATATAAAATCAATATTTATAATATATATACATATATATTGTGAAATATAAACTGGGCACTACAAACTATAATCTATTAATAAATCTGTGAAATTATTTTATTATTTAATTATAGTAACACTCTTTACTTGAGCTTTCCAACAAAAAGATATTAACCACAATGTATCCTTATATGAACTATAAATTAAATTACATAAATGGATCGAATTTTAAACGGATAGGGTCAATGATGATCTATATCCGATCCATTTATTTGTAAACGGATCGGGTCAATAAATGAGGCGGATTGATGGGTCAAAAAAAAAAGAATTCATTTGGAGTTTAATCAGATCATGTGCTGAATCAAGATTCAAGTTCAAATTAATTAGAGCTATTAGAGATTTTCATATTAGCTTTATTTTGATTTGATTTGATTTAAATTTAATTCAGAACATATCTGGAATATTTGAAAACTCACCACATTTGGAGTTGATTTTAGTTTATTGTAATAGAAATTAGTTCCATATTTGCTTTTATTTATTTTGCATTTTATTTTCTGTATTTAATATTGTTATTTTACAAATTTCTACATGAAATCTCTCTATGTAAAGACATCGCCTTGTATTGTAAAAAGACATAACATTTGATGAATGAAACTATGTTTGAGTTTTCTCAGAGCCTAAACTCGGGTTAAGAGGTCGATATTCCAATGAAAGAAAGGATAGGGTTAGCCTTTGGTGAGAATACTCAAATTGGCTTAATTATCCACTTTTCAAAAAAAAAAAATCTTTGCGCACTCACCCTACCTTCGAGCTCGCTCCGCTCGCAGCACTGTGTAGTTCCGCACAGACTCGTTCGACGCGCGCCCAGCGCCCTGCCCGCACACCTCCCCGCGCCCGCCCGCACAAACTCCCCGCGCGCCAGCCCGCCTGCCTGCGTGCCCGCTTCCTGCACGCCCGCCTTCCTGCACACCGCTTTCCTGCACGCCCCGCCGCTGCGCTCGCCCTCGAGCCCTCCCGCGCACGCCGCGCCGCGCCCGCAGACGCGCCCGCGCCCGTGCTCCTATCTGCGCGGTCGCGCGCCGCCTGCGCTTTGCCGTGCGCGCGCCATCTTCTGCTCCCGCCGCGTGCCGTTTGCGCTTTGTTTACCCGTACTCGATCAGATGTCCGCCCGTACTCGATCAAATCAATTAATTGACTCTTCTCCGATTTAAATCGCTGGTAAATTCTTTCCTGAACGCAACTAAGCTGATTATTTTATTTTAAACACAAAATTATTTATTCGCTTGACTTGACTTATTTATTTGGCTCTAATTGTGTGACCCGATATTTCTTTGTGTGTCAATTACTATTGGATTTAACTGTGAGATGTCTGTCCTAAATTCCTGAACCTCGGATCTGATTTATTGAATTTAATTAACGCCCTAATCTAAATTGATAAATTCTTATTTATCATACGATCCAATTTAATTTTAATTTTAAGATATCTTAATTTACGGAATTCAAAAATCATATTTATCATATAATTTATTTAAAAAATATTTTTTTTTAATTAAAATAATTTGCTAATCAATTTTACTGAATATAAATATAAAATATCACTGATATCTTTTTCCGTCCCGCATCAATTAAGTTCCAAACTTCAAAATGAATTATAAATTTCAATGGGTTTGAGAGAAACAAGGTTCTGATAACATGAAAAAGATGAGAAAAGAAAGAGTAATTTTATTGAATGATACTGCGTGTATATAGAATTAATAGGCCAAAAAACTATATTTTGGAAGCAACAGATGAAAAGTAATCCCGAATATAAGCAGATCCTAATATACATACATTAATACAATATATACATATATATTAATACAATATATACATATATATTAATACAATATATATATATATATAGATAGATAGAGAGAGAGAGAGAGAGAGAGAGATTGAAAAAAAATAATCATACCTTTGGGTGAAAAGAATCTTGAACTGCTTAACTTGAACTAAAGTAGAACAGCTGTAAGTAATGACAATGTCACCAATAGCCATGGCAGGAGCATGCCCCCTCCTTAAAATGATGGAAGCGACTTGAATCTCTGAGCACAATCTCATGATCAACAATCATGGAGATATATGTTATTGCACTGTGGCAATCACCACAGACTCGCAGATTCTTTGTGATTTGAATCACAGATCCAGGCGACGATGTGAGGATCCCGTAAGCAAGTGCAAGTTTCTCACTATGCACGGATAGAAGATAACTCTTCTCCTCATCATCAACATCATGCAAAGCAAAATAAGTTTCAGGAATGTATCCAAGAGCTTTGATTCTCTCTATCAATGTCAACAGAAGCGAATATATCTGCTGAGAATCTGGGTGAGATCTGTCACCAACAAAAAAAGTAACAGTTCCCTTCTTTCCCTGAACCCAGCTGCACCCTGGCCTCTTCTTGATCCCAGATCTCTTCATTAGATGTCGAATCTTGCCTACATCTTCCCAACATCTGGCATTTGCGTATATGTTGGAAAGTAGAGTGCATGTTCCATCGTTTATGTAACCCAAATCTGTCAACTTTTTAAAAGCATATTCGGCGAGTTTCACATTGGAATGGATCCTGCAGGCACCAAGCAAGGCAACCCAGATTGCTGTTGTGGGTTCAATTGGCATTTTTTCAATCTTCTCCCAAGCTTCATGGAAGCGACCATGGCGGCCCAAAAGATCAACGAGGCAAGCGTAGTGTTCAGCACCAGCAACAACACCATAATTACTCATGCGATCAAAGTACTTCAGTCCTTGTTCGATCATGCCTGAGTGGCTACAAGCGTAGAGGACAACAAGGAAGGTGACACCGTCAGGGACTAATCCTTCCTTCTGCATCTCATTAAAAACTCGAATGGCATCCTTCCCGTAACCGTGCATTCCATAACCTGTCATCAGGGATGTCCAAGAAACATAGTTCGTTCGAGGCATTTTATCAAACACTTTCTGGGCATGATCGATTCGGCCGCATTTCGAGTACATATCTATGAGGCAATTGCTCACAAACATGATCTCGACCTTGTAACGATCACGGATAACATAAGCGTGAATTTCCTTGCCAATCTGGAGTGACGATAAACGGGCACTCGCCATTAATACACAAGATATGGTGAAAGCATTCGGAGAAGATGAACCATCTTTCATCATGTCGGAGAAGAGCTGTAGTGAAGGATTGGCATCTCCATGCTGAGCATAACCACCAATCATCACAGTCCAAGTTACCACATTTCTTCGATTGAATGGAATTGAGTCAAATAAAGAACGAGCTGCAATGAAATTCTTGCATTTGGAATACATATCAATCAGAGCATTCTGCACCATGAGGTCTTCTTCTTCCTCTTCATCTCCTTCCTCATTCGTGAGGCATATTCTGAGAGCATGGGCATGAACTTCCATCCCCTGGGAGAGAGCTCCCACTGAAGCACAGGCTGAAAGGAGAGAGATGATGGTAACTGCATTTGGCTTCGAACCTGCTAACTGCATCTGCCGGAAAACATCAAGAGCCTCAGGACCGTAACCACGCTGAGCGTACCCAGCGATCACCGCACTCCATGTCACCACGTTTAATTCCACTTTCTGCGTCCTCATCTCCTTGAAAAGCTCAAATGCCTCATCGAACTCTCCGTTCTGCGAGTACCCAGTTACCATTGCATTCCAAGAGACCACATCTTTGTTTTTCATTCGCCGGAAAACTTTTAGAGCATCTTCCATCTTCCCGCACTTCGAGTAAACATCAATGGCAGCATTACTTATAAAGACGTCGGAGAAGAGATGGTTCCTCATGGCATACCCATGGATTTCTCGAGCCTGCGGCAAAGCTCTCAAGGCAGCGCAAGCGGGAAGGACGTTGACCAAGCTTATTACATCAGATCTCCGCGGCCGATTATCCCTTTCACTTATTGCAGTTTCCATTCCGGCGAACAGCTCCAGGGCATGGCGAGGGCTCCCGCACTTCGCATGTGCGGCGACGATCGAGTTCCATGAGATAACATCATCAATTCCCCAGCTCGTAATTTCGTCGAACACCTGGTGGGCGTCATCCAATGCGCTGCAGCGAGAGTACATCGCTATCAAAGCATTGCAAACAAAAACATTGGAGTCGAAACCGCTGGCGGATGCGAGGGCATGAACGCGGGTTCCGTAGCGGTAGGACCCAAGCTCGCCGCAAGCTTTGAGGACGAAGGGGAAGGTGTAATGATCCGGCCTTGCGCCGGCGCGCCGCATCCGGAAGCAGAGATTGAAGGCGCCGTCATGGTGGCCATCCCTGATGTTTTGCCGGATGGTTAGGTTCCAAAACTGAACCGGCGAGGGTGAGAGGAGCTCCAAGACGGAGGCGGCTTCCTCTTGGGCGTTGCAGGAGAGGTAGGCAGATACTATGGCGACGCCCAATGAGGAAGAAGACGATGATGGAGAGGACAGGAGGCCTTGGGCTAGGATTTGCTGGTGAAGGCGGCGGATGCTGGAAGGCGACCGACATTCTTCCAGTAGAGCTGCGAAGTGGGAGGACAAGTCGGAGATGGGAATCGGGAAGAGAGGAGTAGTCGAAAAGAATCTTGCAGCAATTATTTTGTTTCTCTTGGGGAGGTGGAGAAGCATCAGGCTGACGGCGTCTCATGCTGCGGCTGCGGCTGCTGTGACAATGGAGCAAGAGATAGAAGCCATTGATTCAGAGCGTAGCACAAAGCATAGGATATAATTTTGCCGCCGAGCGAGGGCTACAATGGCGGAGAAAAGTCTTCTTTGAGCGGGAAGAAGAAAGGCATTTGCTCGTTCCACCTTCGGAAAAAAGTTGGCTTTTTGGTCCAAAAACAACAATCCTGGCCTAGTTTGTCAGGTGGCTGAAAAAATTTATTTATTTTAATTATATTAAAACTTTAAATTTATTTTTTAAAAAAATAAATTTTTTTTTATCTTATCTTATACAAATTCTAACATTAAACAATCACTTTATTTTACATCTAACATAATTTTTAATATAACTAACTCATTTTATTTTACATCATATACAATTTTTAAAAAATTTTCATAAATTTTTTTCAAATCAACTTTTTTTTTCAACTAAATAAAGAAAAGTCCTATTTGACAACTAAATAAAAAAATAATTTATTTTAATCATGATAAAAATTTTAAATTTATTTTTTAAAAAAATTTAAAAAATTATTTTATATCTCATCCTACACAAATTCCAGTATTAAACAGTCGCTTTATTTCACATCATATATATTTTTTTAAAAATTTTAACAAAAAAATTTCAAATCATTTTTTTTTCACCAACCAAACAGAGCGGTATATATCACAATTTAAATAATCATTAATAATAAAAATTAACTTTATTTCATAATTATATAATTTTAAATAATAAAATAATTTTATTTTATATCATAATATTAAAATATATTTTTATTTTTTAAAATATTTAAATTATCATTAAAATATACAACTATCAAATAAAACTTTTGTATTGATTTAAGTTAACATTTATTTTTAATAACTTTGACTAATTTCTCCTGCCTCATAAACAAAAAGCCTCTGAGAGTAAAAAAATATTATAAATTAATCTTAAAATATTTGATTCAGATTTCTGAGATTGTAAAAATACTACAGTATTAATTCCTCTTTCAAAACCTCACCATTTTCATAATTTTTTTAATAAAAATATAAAATTTAATTATTTTTAATTAATTTAAAATATTTTAAAATACCATTACATCTCTTTATTCTCACATTTTCTTTAAAATATAATAAAAATTTAAAATTTAATTTTTGATATTTTTTTCTCTAAAAATTTGAAATTTAAAAAATATAAATATTAATATTTCAAAATTATATTTTAAAACACCTTAAAATTAATTAATAAAAATAATCTTATAAAAAATTAGCAATTACATTTTAATTAAGGCTACTGCTATAGAACTTTTATAACTTTAAGAATCAAATTAAAATTTTAAAAAAATTAGAACTAATTTACAACATCATTCAGACTTTAAAGCCTAGATGCAATTTACCCCAAAAACAAAAAAAATTATTGAGTGCTGTAACTGTTCAGATCTTGAAAAGAGAAAAAATTATTGCATTCATGCAATTTAATGTATCATATTTTTTTTAATAATCAACTAATATGTGATACAAGCAAAGTAGAGAACAATGATGCATATCTCATTTTTGTTTCGAGCATCATTGATTGATTCTATGTATGCAAGCTTCTTGCATCATAGATCCTCGAAGAAAAGCGATATTATGTTGGCTAAATGTAATAATTTTTCCCAAAAGAAATATCATAGGTTGTAAACTACAATCCCTATCAATTATCTTTTCATTTCAATCTTCTATTGGTTTCTGATGAAAACCAGAAGCCCATGTCAGAACTAGAACCGCCATGATCGTGGAGAGAGCTGCCATTGATGCCCATGAAGTGCTGGCATATCTCTTCAGTGGGCTGCAATGGTGGAGAAGAACTTGTGACAAGGAATCCTTCAGTAACTGGCAATCTACCAAGCTCTTCATCACTGGGTAGCAATCGAGGATATCTTGTATGGAGTTTGTATAGAGTTCGACTTCATTGTAGATCCTGGCTGGAATGAATTGCCCGGGCCTGCAGACTCCTGTGCTTGCTCCGGAACATGTAAACTTTTCGATAATCTGTAGAAAAAAATTTCAATGAGTCGAGAAAGGAGGTGTGAAGTAAAATAAGAATGTTGAGATGAATGTGTCAGAAAAAATGTGCAGAATGAATAAGATTATTGATTTAATGGAACAAAAATGTAACACTGAAGTCACCTTGGGTAAGTCTCCTATCCTTATACTATCAGAAGAACAGCTTTCAGGCTGATAATCGAACTCAGGAGGGCTTGAGAAGGGATTGCAGATATATTCCAGCTCTGAAAAGGATGATCTGAGAAGGGTTATGTTTGAGTTCACCTGTAAGTTGCAAGATCAGCGTCATTTTGCTCGAAATAAAATCAATTCATCTGAAGATATAAACATAAGTATTTATATTTTGAATTTTATAAGCTAGATGATTCAAGAAGATTTCAGTGGAAATTATTATGTCAAAATTTAGGAACCTGTTGTATTAAATCATAAATGCGTTCACCAACATCATGCAGGATTGCCTGAGAAGAATTTCTATCACTGCAGGCGAAAACCGTGTTCAAAGTGCTCTGTTCTGGATTCTGTGAAAATTCGTCTAAAGCCATGCATATATCTCCAGCAAATCTAGAAGAAGAAATCTATAATCTCAGCATGGATGACCAATTGCTACAATATATATATATATATATATATATATATATATATATATATGTTGCAATAATAAGAGAAATTGGCTTACATTCCAAAGAAATAATACAGGCCAAAGAGGACCCAAAGGCTGAATGTCAGCAACCAGCAAATAATTATCAGTCTGTAAGAAGGAGAATTCAGTTGATAGCATAATTATTTTTGTTGTTGCATAGAATTATGTTAAAGGTTTACATTTCTGGGCCCAACATTAGTGGGGGAAGGAGCTTTCCTAGGTATCAGAAGATTACAGATTCAAACACTCACCATAATTTCCAAATAGGGAAGGGAAAGTGGGGAAATTGCGGTGTTTCAGGTTTTGAAAAATGATAGGGGTTGATGTTAATTTTGTGTTTTCTTTGCAAAAGTAAGAAATATGCCTTTCAATTCTTCATATATCACTTATTTGTCAACAAATTTACATCTAGATATGCCAAATTCACATTTAACTTATTGTGTTTATATGGATTTGAAGATGTAGACCCAATTAAAAAGTTTAGGTGACAAAACATGTAATTCAAATAGATTTGATAAGTAAATGTTTAATATGCACAAGAACCAATCTCAAAGTAAAGCCGGAGACAAGGTTGAAGCAACCCTGTCTTCCACGGTGTTTTGGGAAGACGGAAACTTTCTTGAAGGGAGATTTCCAGGAGTTTTTTGAAGTGGAATCCCTAAATCACCGGCTCAACTCGGCCTTTAATGGTCAAGTATTGTTATCTAATGCAAAACAAAATAGTTTGGCTCAAAATGTTTCTTCCTGGTCTTTCCGAGCACTACGCTTGAGATCATCAAACATTTTAGGGGTATAAAATCTTGGATCGACTTGGTCTATAAAATCATGATCACCATTCTACGGGTTGATTTATCTTTGTTTTTTTTATGTGGGGATGACGAATGTGGGGGAGAGTATGCAATTAAAGAAGATTTATGACTTTAAATTAAGTTTTATACATTGAAGAGTATATTAAAGGAAGATAAAGCAAGTAAAAGATTAAAATTAATTTTTCACATGGTATAAGAATGACTACCCATAACCAGAATTCTATAAATTTGAAATCAAGCGTTCACAATTTAGCAAAGAATAATCACAAAACTGACTGTAAATTGTTGGCATAAAGCTACCGATGATGATGATGTTGATATCAATCATATCGCTTACATTTGAGAAGTCTGATGAAATCTGATAATGCCTAATACTGCAAATAACATAGGTATAATAAGCAAGTAAGCTAACTATGCATACTTTTCCTAATTATGAATCACACATTCATAATTACCAAGTAATGAGATCGTGGAAACTAGGTTTAGGGTAACCGTGATGACAGTAACTGCATTCCTGCAATAAAATGAAAAGTAATAAATAGCTAAATGTGTCGAGAAATCAGTTATTTTTGGAGGAACTACACACTTGAAATCTCAGAAAGTTACATATAAACTTGTAAATCTTTTAAACACTAAAGAAATATTGAAATATCTCACATTAATAATCAACTTGTGATACTTAATATACTAGTGTGTCCATTCATCTATGTATTAGGCCCAACATGAGCCCTTGGGTATTTCTCTCCGAACACATGATATCAAAACCGATGGTTCGATTGTAATCATGCAGGTTGTGCTCTATATTGATAGTCAATAGGAAGTCGCGATAATATAAAATCGATGCCCAACCAAATAGCCTAATTTTTCCTTATATTTTCCACTTTGGATGTTCATGAACTCAAAAACCTATTTGTAGTGATTAGAAGAATTTAGAGACTTTCTTGTGATATTGAACAATTGAGGTTAGATGTGAAATTTGTTGAAGATCTTAAGAGAGAGCATCTAATGGCCCCCTTTTCCCCAAAGATTCTTCTTACACTAGATTGAGACCCTTGCTAACCCAGTTCATGGTGCTTTCAACCTTTCCCTTTATGTTGCTGGCCTTATCATTGAGTTTCTTCGAAGTCATTTTCAGGAGGCTGAATCCTTCAACATCTTGCCTAATCTGTGCATCATTCTGCAACGATTCGATGGCCTCTGTGACGGTATAAATTGTCCCAGAAGCATTATTCGTCGTTTCGACTACAATATTTCTGATCATCATAGCTCTTGACTTGAATTTAGAGCTTCCTTGAAGGGCCACTGCAGATGCTATTCTGCATGAGGATATTCAAAACATTGCTAAGTGAAAAATTAAATCCATGGACCTAAGTTTGGAGTCTCATTGTGCATAGGTCCAAACATTTTGAATTAGGTGCAATTGGTTCCTTGAGTTCAACTGATGAGAACTTTCCATTACGTAATTTGTCAAAGCTACTTTGACTTAGAGGGGACCGGGATATTGGAGATCATTTGAGATTATGTGCTCGGGACCAAATTGCGGCTTATGGAAATATTGGGACCTATTTCAATGGGATTCCATTCTTTAGGACCAGCATGTAAATCATCCATATGATTTTGTTAACTTACATTACTAGAAATAATAGTAAACTTGATAAATAAGTCATAAAGATCACAATTTGCTTCTCACGTTCTCCAACATTATAGAAGCAAGATGAGATTATCAGCCTTGAAGCATAAAATAGACCGCAAAGGAGCCACAAAATTGCAATGAAGTACCCGTATTTTCCGGTGAATATAGTAGACTAGAAAAAGAAAAGAAATAAAATCAGTTCAATGATTGAAAGAGAAAAAATATATATATAAAATGCTGTTCATACACTCAAATAGTGTTTGTTTGTAATGTTAAAGCCTCCTGTGTACTTCTCTAAGCCATCTAAAGGATCAGCTCTTTCAGTTCTAGGAGCTAAAGGAGAAGAAGAAACTTTTCCAGCTTCAGGCGAAGCCCTCTCTGTGAAGTAAAAGAAAGCAAAATCTTTGCATTTTATATAGAAAATCACTCACAAACATACAGATAAAAGTAGGTGGAGAATCGTGTGAACATATTCATATTCATTGCACACATAAACAGAGTAAAGTAAAGCAGATGAAGATGAGGAACTTTGCTTACCCTGTTCCTCATCACCAACTACGGGAGCCCCCACACCTCTCAAAACGACTACGGCCACAAAACAGAGCAAGGAAGCAACTTCTCCTTTTCCTCCTCTAAAACCCATCTCGGCTATTTGAACAATCGAAACAGAGCAAAATAGAGAAAAAACAGAGGATTCTTTCCCAATAACAACTCCGCAAGCAAAGCCGAAACAGAGCAAACTGAACAATTTGTTCGCGATGGACAGCTACCTCAGAACTGAAATGGAGGAAAACAGAGAGGAGAGGAGCTTTGGGTCCCTCACCGAAGCCGAGTAATGATTTCTATTACAGCACCAAGACGAAAGAAATGTGCCCATCTCCCTTCTCTTATCATCTCTTTCAGCTTATTGGATAGGAAGAAAGAGGGGAAATGGCGATGAATCAAACTGGTTGCCTCTCAAAAGAGAGAAGGAACATATAAAATGTCTGCCTTTTCTTATGGGGTGGGAAATGGATCTAATCCTTATGAGAGAAGTAAGAGGCTGATAAAGAAAAATAAGAAAGAAAGATGAAAAAGAGAATGAAGTGCGTGCAATGGCCTTCTGTTTTGGTCTTCGCCATCGTCGTCATCATCGAACGCTGGGCAATCACCGAGTGTGAAACCTTGCGAAGCCGAAGCTTTTTCTTTCGGCTCACATCTGACGACTGACATTTTTAAGGGTAAATTACTCCTAGGTCCGAGATTTTACATATTCTATTTGAATTATTTTATTTTAGTCTAACGCATAAATTTTTAGGTTAATTGCATCCGTGGGCTCGCATATTACAGATTAATCCTATTTTTTAAAAACTTTAATTTGAGCACCTTAAATTATAAAAAAATATTATTATTTAATCTTAATTAAGATATAATTTTAAATTTTTTACCATTATTTTATAAGATTATTCTCAAATATTAATTTTTTTAAACCTTCTCAATATAATTTTAAAATATTAATATTTATTTTTTTAAATTTTAAATTTTTAGAACTTAAAAAGGTAAGAAATGAGAGATTAAATTTTAATTTTTTATAAAATGATAAAAATAGAGGATTATAATAATTTTTTAAAATGTGTAAATTGATTAAACTAGCTAAAATAAAATCAAATTCTGCGTTTTCTATTAAAAAAATTAATGAAAGCAAGACTTTGAAGAAGAACTAAAACTGATCAATATTGAGACTTTTCAAAAATTAAAATCAATTTACAATATTCTCCCAACCTTAATAGCTTAGATGCAATTTAATCAAATATTTATTTCATGTTATCTATTCAGTTCAAAATACACTTGGTGAATGATCAATGATCTTTTTAAACGATCTTCATTGATTTAAGAATTTAATAATTTAATTTAAATAAATAATGAAAATATTTACAGAGTGTGTGGGCGGGTACAGAGTAATTTTTATATTCGAGGGCCTAAACGATCAAGCACCCAATAAGAGTCTGCCACATCAGCACTGAGTGGATCCCACTGCTGACATGATGGGTGTTCATTGTTGAGCTCGAATATTCGGGTGTTTTGAACGCAAAAAATCTCATATATACGAGAATCCCTCGTCTAGTTTTGTTGGAGTTAAATTACATTGGTCCTGAGCTTAAGGTATGATTACAAACAATTTTTATCGTTTGAACTTTGAATTAGGCGTAAATGATTCCTTGAGGCAGTCGACCAAATTACAAATGAGTTCCTGCATTATATTTTTAATTAACACAATTTTTAAAAGTTTCCTTCAAAGCCAATTCGTTCATATAACAGATACAAGTTGTCTTTCTATGTGAACAGAAAGATAGTTCGGATATAATATTGAAAAATCACTGATAGGAGAAACAATAATAAAATTTTCGTGCTTGAGATACATTGATTAGTAATACAAATATTAGGGTCCATTTGAAATAGATCTCAAACTTAAAGATTTAATTGTAATTTACTTATTTATTTAATTTAATAGAAATCCTAAGTAGGAATTAAAGTTTTAAAACTTAATTAAAACTAATTTAATATTCAATAATTATCATTAATAAATTTAAATAATATATAAAAAAAATAAAACCATCAATACTGAAAATCGCGTTGGACGATCGAGTCGGACGAAGAGTTATGAGAGACAATAACCCTCATAAATCCGCAGTTTCTCCGCGTCAACCCCTCCGCTTAAATTAAACTTAAAGTAAATTAATAACGATAATGGTGTTATTTAATGCCGTTACTTAAGTTTAAAATAAAACTAATAATTAAACAAACAGAGCTCTTAGGGTTCAGATTTTAAAAAGTTTAGAATTATAGATCGTTATATAATTTCCTAACTGCAGAGGCCTGGATGTAATTTAACCTTTTTTATAGTATATGTTAGCCCAGTACCTGAGTTGGGTCAGACCCGACCCGCCTAGCTTTTGCACATGACTACATCTGCCCGCCAAATGCTAAACTCGACCTACCTCTCCGACGGCGCCGCGGCGTTCGAGCTCTGTCGTCGCCCCCACCGAACAGCAAACTCGGCCTCTCTTCGCTACGCGTCGGGCACAGCCAGTAAGCTCTTCCTTTCTCTCTGCATTACTGGCTCCATGGACCTTAGAGCCAGGGTACATTTTTTCTGCTTGAGGATCTGCCGAGTAGGCGATGTCAATGGTCTGCTCTTCCACAAGTAATGCTGTCAATCGGATCGGCGAATGCTGGATCTGATTATTGAAGTTGGCGTCTCAACCTTTGCTTGCAGAGACTAGATGTGAAAATTTGTTTAGGGTTTTGGACGAAGTTTGTGTCTGACATAAAATAAGACGTCATATTCACGGTACTTGATTTTCATTCTACATCCAACTGGAGTTTGCTTGCAAGTATTCTAACTAAACTGTTACCCTAAGCAAAGCAAGAACATTTCGCCAGTCACCCATTCTCTTTGCCATCTTCTACTGCCGATTTAGTTTTAAGAGAAGCAAAGAAAGGAACTCTGGAGAGAGATTTTATTTCTGTTTTATTATTATTTTGTTTGATTTGTATCTGTTTTCCATGGCTCCTTGAATGCATCCAGGCATTGATACCCTATGTACACTAATCTCGCATCTGCTCATCATGCAAAGATATGGAGGTTCTTTCCAGTTTCCTCAAAGAAGAAAACATCGAGTAAGGCTTCCTTTAGATTTCCTTATTTCTGTCTTTCCATGTAAGCTAAGTTGTAACTTTGTTGCAGGAATTACATGTCCCATCCAGTGTGCTATCCATTTCAGACCTTGCATAGACATACATAAGGTTGCTCTCATCATCTGAAATTATCCGTTAAAATGTTCCTATTTTTGTCTTGTACAGAGATTGAACAATGTAAAATGTATTATTTGTGTCAGAAAGTATGAATGAATTTATGCAAGTCTGTTTTTGGGCAATGATAAGATTGAAATGTATCTCTCTTGCCAAATTTTCAGATGTTTCAGGGAATCCTTTGTTGTGTTTTAAGTAGACATGTACTTTTTACTCTTCTCAAAAATACATTTCAACAGTTTGTTTTTTTCAATGATCTGTTGGGTTCACTTTTTAAAAAAAAATATAATTAGAGATTTTTCCAATGTCAAAACCACTATGACTGTGCCCATATGATAGCACTTATAGTTGTATACATGGTATGCATTTTTGTATACTAGCTAAAGCATTTCGTATATCTAGTGGAGATTATATTCATTCTAGTACAGTACCAGGTAAACAAGTAGGGGAACATGAGATGACCTTGGGTTTTGTTGATTTATTGCATGAAAATGATCAAAGTCAAATGTATTTTTTTCACTCAAATCTTTTTAAAGCTAGAGGCATCACCCTAATTAATTATGTAATAACCTTACTTTTGAGTGTTGTCGACTATACCCTTTATCGCAATAACAGATAAAAAAAATCTTTTTATCTGCTTTTTGAAGTGCGTTCCCCCAATCTCTACTGCTCGCCTCAAGCAATACTCCACTATTGAGAATTTTATCTCCTTTTTGAAGTGCTAGATCTAGTCATCATGTGCTACCTAACTAATAGGAATATTAATTTTTAGAGATATATTGCTCAACTATCTATATTTAGATCTTTAAGTGAATTCAGTGTGTTTACTCATCAATGGTTGGTTAGAGGGGCTCGCCTAATTTATATAGAAATTTCAGTGAGGCACGTGATTGACAAAATGGAAGCCAGTCCATATAAAGTTTCAAGATGCATGGCTTGCATTGGCTATAGGCTCATGAAGATGTTGATTATGAAAGTGTCACTATTCACTAATACCTGATGTTAGACAATGGAGACTATTTTATTAGGCAACTTTTGCTACTTCTTGATTGTTTCATGAATACACATAGAAGAGTTTAGAATTTTTTGCTGCTTAGAGTTATTTTTTCATCTACATTGAACTATTAGTTACGTATTTGGGTGATGGCAAAATTCATGAATCACTTTAGCTGTAGTTACCCTCTAATCACATTTTTAATATGATGCACAATTAAGCCCAAAAAATGTCATTATTGTGAGAGGTATGGAGAAAAATGGTTTTCACAAGTATTTGCAAAAGGATTTGAATAAGCTAAAATCAATTTAGTTTGCTAAACTGGACTGAAATGATCGGCAAAAAAAGAATTCATAAAATCTAATTGAATAGTCGGTGTAAGACTGTTGGTAGTAATGGTGATCTTGTTATTGATGTAGAATGAGAAGGGAGAAAAAGAGTGCTATTAGATAAGGAAAATAAAAGGAATAAGTAGAGGAATAAGAAAAGCGAAGAGAAGGAAGAAGAGATAAATCAGATTTAGAGGGAATATTTTATTAGGTAATTTTGACTGAAAGATACACAGGCAAATTGTGCACTTATATAGAGTATTTTTTATTCCATAAATAAAGGACACAAATCAACCCTCATAAGTCTTTTGCCTAAATACCATAAAAAGTCTCTTATTTAAATAACTTAAATGCTCAAAAGTAAACTGAATAAATAAAATAACTTCTCTAGTTTAAGGCATTTACCTAGACATAATTACTATAACAGATTATTAGAGTAATGAATGAAATTTGTGTTTGGTGAAATTTTGTATTATATTCTAGTGAAGGAAAAAGTAAGAGGCATTTTTAGGTGAGAATCTCTCAAAAAGCCTATTTACGTTTTGATATAGGATGAATTAATGCAAGTGCAAGCCTTAAACCATGATGAGTCAATTTATGGGCCAATTATTGGGGATGCGTAGCAAGACTTAAATCAAGGAGTCTAGGTACTCATATGTAAGTTTCCCATATAAACAAGTTGTGAGTGATCAAGCTAGGCTCGTGGTGTTTTGCGTGGATCGGTTGGGCATCGCGGTGCTTCACAAGCAGATTGGATGGATCTTGGTTCACAGGGTTTCATGTTGATGGAATATGGCAAATGAGCCTTTAGAATCTATAGTGCATTGTAGCTTGTTTCACGCGGGTGGGCTAGTTCTGTGGGTTAGATGTGTGATGAGATGGGACCAGAGATCTTGGGATGCAACAAGACGATTTCAAGCACTCACTAGAGGTCAACGTGGGCATGTGTCATCGATGTGATGGATTTGGGAAGACAATGTGATCGAACTCTCTAGGCGAATCAGTCTTCGAGATCACATCTCTATACAGACTGACTCAATAAAAGCAAAATATAATATTAAGTGATTTTTTTGTACAGACAAAAAAATACTTAACATCATACCTAATACGATGCTCACAGAATAACAAATGACTAATATAAAATAACTAGAAATAAAGTCATCGCATCCTTGTTTTGTAAGTTTCGATGGCTCAACGACACTCGTGCGTTGCTAACATGCTCTTTTGGTCTACCTTCGCAATGATTCATGCATATAAGGTTAGAATTTGAGCTCATCATTGATTTATTATCAGCCTGTTCATACTCCAATTTTACTCACATTTGTCTATTCTCAGATATGGTAAAAATATACTTGATTTTAAATGTTTGATTATTTGATTCTATTGAAATTTTTGGGTTGGTTGGATGTTGATTGAGCTCTCTATTTGAGAGATCCAAATATTTCTGAAATGAAAATACTGTTGCTACTTGATATAAGGAATTTCAATTTACTTCTGATCGATGGATCTGATTTTGTTGAATTTAAAATTGATAAGTTCTAATGTAACTAATAAATTCTTATTTATCAGTGATCTGCTTCAATTGAAATTTTAAAATAACTTAATTTGTAGATTTTAATCTTTATTTAAAATATAATTGTATTTTAAAAATAATTACTTTTTAATTATAATAATTCATCAATTAAATTTGCTAATTCAATGTTTCACACATCATTTCTTTCTCCATCGAGCATCATTTTATGAAATATATTTTGTTTTATTTTTGCTTGCACTGATTTTGTGTGTTTATTCTGCTAATTGCCAAATACTTTATAAGATTATATGACAATGAACAGTCATCTTTTATTATTAACTGCTTTAAGTGCTACTAGGGTAAAGTAAAGCAAATAGTGGGCTCTACACTAGAAGATTCAACTGAAAAAAACACTCTCATAACCAACTTTGAATCGGGTAAGTCTGCGGCAGAGTTTGCTCATTTGTACAAACAGGATGGTCTAACAGGTGGTCATGTAATAATGCTTGGCGCTGATGATGCAAGCAAATCAGCAGTGATGGAAGCCTTACATGCTTACCCTGGTAAAACTACTTGTGCTCTCTCTCTTTCTCTCTGTGCATATAGATTTATATATATGTATGTATGTATGTATAAGTACATGTTTATATACATATAAATATGTACACTTATATGTAGCTCTTCCTCACTCTCCCCCACCTTCTCCTTCCTCTCTCTTAGCGTTTTCGTCTTCTCTCTTATAATTGCAATTTTGGTGGCGATGTTCATTCTGTTTTTCAATTATGTTTGAAATTCTTGAAGAAAACATTAAACGGGAAAACATTAAGTATTTGCTTCTCATTGCTCATAGCTTCGAGTGTACATCTTCATTATAAGAAAATAGAAGACAACTTTAATGATTCATGAATTGGCATGCTACATATATATTTCAGTGGACACATTATTCAGGGCAATGTTAGTTCTGAGAGAGCACGTGGAGACAATGGGTTTAAGACTAGAAATTAATAGGGAAAGTTTATTCTAGAGTTTGCTTTGTTTTATGGTTTGATCATAGCAAACATTTACTATAAAAGAGGATATCTCTTTTGATTATCTATGAAAGCAGGAGAAATTGCAACTAGGTAGTCTACTTACAAGGAATGTTTACAGGATCTTAAACATTATTCCGAGAGAAGAACTACAACAATACTAATATCGAATAACATATATATACACATTTTGATAATTGAAATCAAATCTTGAACCTTATTCATTTCCTTGTTCAAGGGAAAATATTGAATAATTGGTGATCAATTTACCCAAATTCCCAAAATGTGGTACAAAATAGTCTTCTCCACTTGAAAGATTGGTTCGTTCCTTTTTTCTTTTTTCATTTCGACAAAGTAAGAATCGTCATGAAAATGCTTCCAACTCTTTAGGGACAAGTGAAGTTTGTGTTGTGTATATTTAGCCCTTTTATTGGCTTTCTAGCCATTGTTTAGAATTTCTGTAGAGATTTTACCCTTTTTTTTCCTTTTTCATAATTTTTGGAAGCTTAGATAGCTAGGCTATGTATGCGATAAAGCGACTGAATTCACAGTTGGTGTGTTTCTTAAAGGTGCATAGCAATATTTTGTCTTCCAATTGGAAAGCGCTTCCCCTACCAATAGCCGCTTGTCGCTTCTCTTTCTTTGACTTATGACTTGGCTTTGGTGCCCTATCTCTCTGTTCCTCTGTCTTTTTTTTTTTTGAGAAAAAGTGTTGCGAACACAGAGAAACATAAAGTGATTGAAAGCCTTCATTGCTTATCTCTTCTCCAAATTCTTATTCTTCTCTCATTATTACCTTTATTGTGGCTTGGCCTCCCCTCCTTGGGCTTCGACTGCTAATGCTACTCTCACTTATATTGGCTTACTGGCTACTAAGTTGTCAAAGAAGTTGTTGTTGGAACTTCTTAATCATTTGCTTCTAGTCATGCAAATTGTTTCACTGGTGGCTAAAACCCTCTGTCATGAGAAGGGGGTGACACATTGAAAATGATTTAAGAGATTGCATTGGACATGATTTTGAGAGAGGATCAATGGGAACCTATAAGATGATGGACGTGCAGTTAAGGTTGTTTGGCTATATCTATCGTGATCTCTTGCGCCTTTGTATGGAAATATGAAGGGGTCCTAGTCAAGACAAGAGAAGGTAACCAAAGTGATTTTGGATATAGTAATTAGAAACAATATTGTTTACTTTAATGTCCTGAAAGTTCTGCTTTAACTTGAGCTGAATGGTGAGGGGAGCATTGCTTTAAATTGTCTAAACCATTTGGAGAATAGGGCTTCTTGTTTTTGTTTTTGCTATTGTTTATGTAATTCTATAATTTCATGGATACTACTAAACTTCTGGATACTTTATTGTTTTTCATGAAGTTGATAATCTGGTTTATGCTGGACAAACAATGTTCCTTCATTTAAGGCCAACATTCTTCTGAAGTTAGTTTGATCATAGTGGATTTGCAGAATGAAAGTTCCTACAATTTGGTTTGTGGGGAAAGTAGCGGGCTGTGCCACAAAAATGAAAGTACACTGACCATGGCATTCCTGATCAAACATAAAATCAATCTAATTCTCTATTCAAATAGAATAGTGAGAAACAGATGTCAAACATCAATGATTGGAAGATTAAGTTATGTTTATTTTTGACAATTAAGTAATTGAAAGAGAAAGTTGAATTAATTTAATCCTAAATGGAGATGTAACTATGAGGTGAAGATATCTCAGAGTCTAGTTACTCTCTTATGTGATTGGGATGAAAGAGAATGATGAAACATCTATTCTTAATGTATTCTCAAAGTGTTTGAGCTAAAATCCTTTTCTTCTTTCTGATACTATGATATCTTTGAGGACACGAGTTTGCATATTGGAAATACCATTCTGAGGTATTCTGTAAGAACATTATTAGGAGTCACTATTAATCATAATTAAATTATTATGAGCGAAGTTGTTCAATTTTACTATAGTTGAACCACTCATATGGCTTGGATGGGAATAGTTAGTTATTTCATGGTTTCTGTTTTGTTACATTGCTTTTGATCTAGGTGCCTTCCAATGAGCAGGGAAAATAGTGGTGAATGATTATAAATTAATGGAGGAGGGAGAATAGGTTAGAAGTGAACTGTATAATAAAACCAAAATATATTCTCTTATCATACTACTTTCTTTGGGTTAATAATGAAGTTCTAGGAACTTGCATGTGATCCACATTAAAATTTGGCTTAAAATTGGCATATCTGTGATATTTTCCGCCATGTCATAAAATAGAAGATATTAGCAATTTTGTATTTTAGGCTTCGCTGGAGTTTTGTGGAAATGAACCATGAACTATGCCGTGAGGCAAAAAGCCTCTTTGGTTATACTTAGTGCTTAATATGATGTAACTCTTTTAGCAATAATATTTTAAGATTGATGGAGGGATTTCGGTTACACTTACCAGTTTTCATTAACTAAATTGGAGGATTTTGCAACTTGCAGGCGGAATGCAAGTTGGTGGTGGGATCAATTCAGAAAATGCTTCGAGTTACATTGAACAGGGAGCTAGCCATGTGATTGTTACCTCAGTACGTTACTTTTGACCATTTACTTCGTTCAGCCGATATGATCTTCACGCAAATTTTGTTATAATTTTGTATAATATTTCTGCATTAAGTTGATTTACTTTGAGCTTGGTTCTCAACTTTTTTCTCGCCTTTTTGACTTCTACTTAGACACGACAATTTTATGTGAAAATCAAAACTCGCTCGTATTTTGCTCGATTCGAAATTAATTTGATTTTCTTTTGGCTTGAATTTAGCTTGCTTTAAAAAACTTGATTCAAATTTAAATTGACTTGATATGTGTATAAATGTATATATTTATAATTTTTTAAAGTATAACTGAGAAATTTTATGTATATAAATATATATATTTATTATAATAACTTATATAAAAGAGATGAAATTATAGATATACTCTTAAGATTTAGAAATGAATTATAATATTATATTTTAAAGTATCTAATATATATGATAGATATTTTTATAGATAAATATGACTTACAATTCGGCTCAATTAAATTTGAAAATGAACTCGAAATTGAAAAATTTTAGCAGGTTCGAATCAAACTTGACTCGAAATTGAAAATTTCAATTTCGAGTTTAGCCCGGCTTACTTGAAATTAACTTAAAGTCACCCCTCTACTTCTATGTTATACTCTTAGTTGCATTAAGTGTTTAATTTTGCTTTTAAAATGAGTCTAATTGTATTAGTGTTGCAGTATGTTTTTAGAGATGGAATAGTCGATCTTGAACGGCTCAAAAATCTTGTTGATATTGTTGGAAAGCGTATGCTTGTCTTGGATCTTAGCTGCCGAAAAAAGGTATAAAAATATCATCATATTTCAATAGTAGTTAGCAGTTTAAGTTTGCATTTTCTACTTGTGATATTTGTGTATTTTATTATGAAAAATCTCCATCATTTTGCATTTATAAAGGTATAAATGCTGATCATTAAATTAAATGATATTGCATTTGGTTAATTCATATAGCAGTTGCTAATACCTTTGTTGAAGCTTGCTTTGAGTTTGGTAGTGGTCTATTACCCTAGAAGCGTTAGCCCAATGGGATTATTATAACCTATGTTTTTCCATTCTACCCTTTTAGTCTGAGCGCTGGAGTACTTGCAGAAGTCTAACCAGGTCAACCTTGCAGCTTTAGATTGAAGACTTCTCATTTTTGCTTGTATGTTAAGCAATTTTTAGTTAATGAAACAAAAGTTGGAACATTCTAGTATGATTAGAGCTTCTACAAAAGGGACAATGTCACGACCCAAGATCTAATAAAGTGAACTATGTGTCATGAACTATCATAATCAATCATGCAATAGCGGAAGCATTTTTTCTTTCTATAATATACAGATGACTAATCAAGGCAAATTATAAATTCCACAATTTCATATTTATATACACGACCACTAAGCACGTACAAATATCATATTCCCAAATATTTACATTGTATTCCGTATAAATCACAATTTTAGATATTCATTCTTTTCATAACATGTCCCAAAAATATATATGCACATGATTTTCATGTATATCTCTAAAAGGGTTACTTTCTAATTTCATCACAGCCTATATAGAAGAAAAGTTCACCTATAGCTTCCAAAATATAGCAAAACTCTTGCCCCAGATATTGCTCCAAATCTGAAAATTTTAGTATAAAGGTGTGACCTTACTATTCAATAAGAAGATTCTTCACAATAAATGTAAATGAATACACAGAGATACTTTATTTAGCCATGCGTTAAATATATATATGTCTACATAATAAAATTTCATGCACAGTTAGGAAAATGCATGTGTGATAAGTAAATTAAATGTATATGAACTACAATACATGTATATCTTGTCAAATATACACAGATAGACAAGTAACATATAACATATTGGCTAGAAGTTTTAGAAATCTTCAAAGAACATAAACTTATACCGTAGATAATATTTTGCTCTCATATACAGATTTTGTCTTTAAATTAATGAGTCATACTTTAAAACTTTGGGAGAGGGTGATCGAACAAAAGTTACGCCATAATACTAAGGTATCAGAGAATCAGTTTGGTTTTATGCCATGTAGATCTACTATAGAAGCCATTCATTTATTAAGAAGTTTAATGGAGAAATTTAAGGAGAGAAAGGAAAACTTACATTTGATTTTTATTGATTTGGAAAAAACTTATGACAAAGTCTCAAGAGAAGTACTTTGGAGAGTTTTAGAAAAGAAAGAGATTTGCACTGCTTATATTCAAGTTATTAAAAACACATATGAAAGAGCTGTTACCTGTGTTCAGACACAAGGGGGTTTGACTAAAGATTTTTCTATTACAGTTGGATTACACCAAGGCTCGGCTTTAAGTCCGTATCTTTTTGCTTTGATTATGGAAGTCATGACTGGACATATCCAAGATGAAGTGCCTTGGTGTATGCTCTTCGCAAATGATATTGTCCTCATTGAGAAAACTAAAGAGGGAGCTAAAGCGAAACTAGAGCTTTAGAGGAATGCTCTAGAATTTA
Source organism: Apostasia shenzhenica (assembly GCA_002786265.1). Taxonomy (NCBI): domain Eukaryota; kingdom Viridiplantae; phylum Streptophyta; class Magnoliopsida; order Asparagales; family Orchidaceae; genus Apostasia; species Apostasia shenzhenica. Next base: position 3,920,995 of record KZ451885.1, on the reverse strand, counting down.
AAGGTTTTCATCTCAGTAGATCAAAAACTGAATATATGGGGTGCACATTTAGTCAAGAAAGAAATACTTATATTAGAGATGTGACAATTGGTGATCAAATTGTCAAGAAGATTGAGCGCTTTAGATACCTTGGATCAATTATACAAAATGATGGCGAAATGGATAATGAAGTTATTAGCAAGATTCAAGCAGTATGGGTAAAATGGAGAAATGCTTTTGGTGTGTTGTACGATAGAAAAATCCCATCCAGAATCAAGGGTAAATTTTATAAAACTGTAGTAAGACCAGCGATGATATATGGTGCTGAATGCTGGCCTGCAAAGAGGAAACATAGAAATAAAATAAATGTTGCAGAAATAAGGATGTTAAGGTGGATGTGTGGATATACACGAAAGGATAGAATGAGAAATGAGTATATCCGAAAGAAAATTGGTGTTACACCAATTGAGGATAAACTTAGAGAAAGTCGGCTGAGATGGTTTGGACATCTAAATCGTAGGCCGATTGAAGCTCCAGTTAAAAAAATTGAGTTATTGAATTTTGCTCATGTACAAAGAGGAAGAGGGAGACCAAAGAAGACATGACAAGAAACTATAAGGAGTGATCTTAGTTACTTAGACTTAGATTATAATTTAGTAATTGATAGGACGCAATGGAAACAAAGGATTCATGTAGCCGATCCCTCCTAGTCGGATTAAGGCTTGGTTGTTGTTGTTTATAGGTTATTTTTTCGCTTAAAAAGGATATGGTGTATTCAATGTTTAAAGGATTCTGTTATACACGCAATACAAATTTTGCTATATTACATCACACGCATCCTCTTCAAAAAAAAAAAAAAAACCAAAAACATTTTTAAAAGTGTGAATGGGGGATCAGGAGGGAATCTAACAATGCCAAAAACAAATATTAAAAAGTGTTGAGGATATTTTTATTAGATTTTTTTTGAGAAAATGTTTGATAAAAAATAAAGTAAATTAATTATATTAAAAATTATAAAATAATGTTATTCAGTTTATTAAGTATTAGGTAAAATATAATATTTTAATATTAAAATGTATATATAATAAAATATAAAATAATTTTATATAGAGATAATTACACCCAGATCCCTGAGTTTAACGCCTAATAATACAAAGTTTCACGTTTTTAAAATTATAAAATCAGGGTCTCTGAATTTTAATAAATTATCAAATGAATTTTTTATTATTATTATTAAATTTTTTTAAAATTATCATTTTACTCCTCCCCATCTCTCTTCCCTCCCAATCCTCATGCACACAGGCCGAGCGGCCGGCGGCGGCGTGTGGCGTGCGTGAACCACAAGCGGTTATGCAGCTGCCAGCGGGTCACGCGGCCTCGCGCGTGCGCGGAGATCGGGAGGAGAGAGAGGAGAAGAGGTAAAAAGGTAATTTTAAAAATTTTTAATAATAAAAAAAGACCCATTTAATATTTATTAAAACTTAAAGATCCTGATGTTATAATTTTAAAAACATAGAACTGTGCGTTATTAAGCATTAAACTCAGAAACCCCAGTGTAATTATCCCTTTTATATATTTTTAAATTTAAAAAATTTCAAAAGTAAAAGGATAATGGGCTGATATGAGTGTAGAGGACACAAATTCTATCGCATATTATATAATTTTTATATCATTTATAGTATATAATTTTTAATATATTAATTAATTTTATTTTTAAGTATACATTAATTTTTGAAAATAGCTAAAACTTTCCTCCTCAAAAAAATTGTTTGCTCTAACTAAAACAAAAGAGATTAACAAGTTATTCTCAATGTTACCAAAAAAAAAATTTTGGACTTATGTTTTATGTTTATTAATTGAAATTTATAGCTACAATTGTTAACAATGAAGCCAACTTTTTGGTGCATACAACTTCTTTAGTTGATTTTTTTATGGGAAAAGGAATAGCCCTCCTCTTGATTTTTGCAATATTCTAGGGGAGGTGACTAAGGTATTTATACTTATTTTTGAGGTGACTTGTGTTTTTTTTTTTCATTTTTTTGATAGAATATTTGTACTTATTCTTGATGCAATGCTTTTGGCTTAGGTCATTTTTAAAAAAAAAAGATATTAATTTTTTCTTTGATAATTTTTTTCATAATATGTCATTGAATCAAATAATTATTTTTTAAAATAATATTTAAACTAATTACTCACAAGATTATATAAATTTTATAATTTAAAATAGGAGTAATTCAATTTAGGATTTTGAGATTTCCTTACTTGGATACAAAAGTTTACAAATCTCAAAATATGTCATTCAAGTCCACAAAAAATAGTACGTGGGACATCGTGGTTTTTCCGTGATAGAATCTATTATGTATTATAAAAATGACAAAATACCCTTCTTTAGTCTATTAATTTTTAAAATTACCATTGAGGCCGTGTGCGGTGGCCACCTGCGCGCAAGGATGCCGGAGTGCGGGCGTCCTACGTGCCGCCCCCGAGTGGGTGCTCTGCAGTTTCCCGCGCACAGAAGCCAGAGCGCAGGCTGCCTTCGCTCAAATCATACTTACTATTGTTTCTAGAGGGCTAGTTAGGGACAGGAGGAAAATTGACTAACTGTCTAGGGCCAATGTTGAGAGATTTCTAGCAATTAGATGGATTACAACACTAGCAAAGATAAGCTGGTCTGGATTGCTATAGAGTAATTGAAGCTGGGGTCATTTAGCAAACTTCATTCGAGGTGGAGGCAAAAGAACCCTGATGAGTGCAGTGCTCATAGCCAAAAAATGCACATCACTCAAATGATTGAAGGTCATTCCAGACAATGTATTGAGGACAATTAGAAGTTTAGTTAGCATTGTCATTGTAAAAAATAATAAGAACCACAACTATATTGTGGACTATAATTAGGATATTGGGTTATCATATAATAGGAGTTATATTTTGGCGCATCATGCTAAACAGATGATTTGACAGTACATAGTGAATTGAATCATGATTTGCAATAACCTCATGCTGCAATTGACAATAGGTGTTGAATTTGATCATAATTTATGCTTTTTGAATAACTTTCTTTGGACGGGCACTTCCCAACGCAATTTGGAGTTAAATTAAATAGCTAAACTAACTAATCAAATATATGAAAATCATTTTTTAAAGTGAAGTAAACCCTGAGAAGGCATGCTTTATTTCTCTTTTTTTGTTCAGTCTTAGGATCTCAAGAGTAATCCTGACTCGTATGCTTAAATCTATGTTAGATTTGATCTGACCAGGTTGGCTAGACCGACTTGGTGTAGAAGTCAAAATAGATTTGGATACTAATTGATGTAAAACCCAGAGGGGGAGTGGGAGAAGATTAGAAGAAAGGGAGAAGACTTGGTTAGGAAAGGACCGGAAAAATAGAGAGTTGTTAGGACTATTTTCATTCAACGTGACTAATTACGAAGTTTTAGGGCATAAAGCTATGTCCCAACAGATTAGAGAAAATTAATACAACTAAAACAAACAGGATAATTACTGATACCGTAATTATTGAAATCCACTTCAAGATGAGGAAAAAGTTCATTGTCCCTTTAAAGATGAATAAAAAACAGTTCACTTTGTATATGGGTCCCTAAATTTAATCCTATAAGTGATAGTAGGATCAAACCAATTAGTTGTATGCAACTATATGATGATTTGAAAGGTGAATTCAAATTAGTGCAGTATTTTTGTTGGAAATTTACCACTATTTACAATCACACTCATAAAAAAATCATTGGTTCTCAATGAGTAACGAAACTATTTAACATTGATGGATACCTCGCTGAAGTAGCTCGTATATTGCCCGAATTGAAATCATAAAAGAAAAAGAGGAATAAGTTTATGGAGGTTTGACATAAACAATTTTATTCTTCCACCAGTGAGAGATTAATTTGTAGATTTGAACTAATATAACATTTATGATTAGTCCATCCTCATCAAGAGTCATGGCTCTTTCCCTCACCCCTGTTTTATGTATGCATGTTCACTGTATTTGGCTTGGGTGTGTAGTTTTTTCCTAAATGGACGAATGCAATTTACAATTCAAGTTAATATTGTTCCTGATCATGGGAGATAAGGCACACGTAATATTGTGCCATCTCTTGTGTGACATATTCTCATGCTTTAAGTTGGCTTGTACAGGATCATAATTATGTCATTGTAACGGATAGATGGCAAAAGTTTAGTAATTTGGTTCTGGATGAGCAAAGTTTGGCGTTACTTGCAATATATGCTGATGAGTTTCTTGTTCATGGGGTTGATGTTGAGGGAAAAAGGTGCTAATGGCCTTTCACCCTTCTTTAGTTTTGAGCCTTTACCACTCACTTATATAGCTCTTATGCTTAATTGCATGCTAATGACATGATATTACTTTATATGCTTGTAGAATTTTTGGGACATTCTATGTTTGACTTTTATTACTTCTCGAGAGTTTGTGAACTTATCTTTTCTTGATCTAGTACTTTTTCTCAGAACTTATTATATTTTTGACATCAATGAATCTAGAATCAATTTATCATGCATTCTTTTGTCATTATTTATATAACTTGATTGAAGGACGTTACACCATTGGAATTGTGATAGCATTGATTTGATGTTAGATAATGAGAGAACATTCCTATTATAATTTAAGAGGTGAATATAATATGAAAACTTAGAAATAAAAAAATTTCAAAAGAAAAACAAGCAACAAGGAAACAAATTAAGTCCCTATTTTGTATATATTGCAATTAACAAAAAATATTAGAGAACAATTAGAGAAATATATTCTTACATTCCCACCGTTGGAGTGTTGTTGTCAAGTATATCCAACTTGTTTCATTTTTTAGAGAAACGAAAAAACACTATGGCCAAATGACACACAAAAAGAACAAAAGGAGGGAGGAGCAAGAACATATATAGAGATGCATGGAGTTTCAACTGAGCAGTGCAAATGTTCAGAGATATGTAAAATTCGTACAAAGTAGAGTGATAGATAAGCAGAGAATTCACAGGAGATGTGATTCTGCTGATCTGTTATGTGAATCTGCTGATCTCTAAACTTGCATTTTCATTCATCTGTCTTACATCAATTTTCTTTTCAGGACCTATTTGTAAGTATGCATTTATTTGCGAAGGTCTCCATTTTTCTGGATTTAATTGACTTGGAAACGTTTTGTCCTTCATTCTTATGTTTTCTAATGTTTTCTCTGCTGTGCTTCATTTTGATTGGAGCACCTTTAGAAACGTTATCATAAATTTGGTAGTTTTTAAAGGTTTCTTTGGGGTATTTTTCATCACGCCACCTCCAGTTTGATAGCAAAATATAAAATCATCATTGTATTCAAGGTTGGCATATTTGACTTCCAAATATATTGGAGAAACCCTTTAAGCTTCAGTATGCATGTCTCCTTCGATATGTTCTGACATACTGTCCTTATGCATTGTACCCTATTCTACTTTGTTGTCATCAGTCTATTACTTGTCGATTTATATGTCAACTTCATGCTATGTGTGTTTTAATGTCATTATTTTTTGTTGTCTTTTTGGTTGATAAATGCTATGATTTGCTAGTAGTTCAATGAATGCTAATGCCTTATTGTTGTTGTTTAAGGGTTTTTTCTTTTCACAGGCTTGGCATAGATGAGGAACTTGTTACATTACTTGGTCGACTTTCACCTGTATGTGTTATCTGCTCTCATGATTATGTTTTCCTTCTTTTTTTGATAAAATTTTCTACCTAAATTTGAATTCAATGTCTTCTACTATAGTTCTTTTTGTGCAAGTTCAAGTGAATGCTCACCTTTGCAGACTGAATAATGAGAGCACCATTATAACATATAGTCCTCCCAGGCTATGTGTTATTCTGGGAGGACTATAACCCTTTTTTTTTTTTTGAAGAAAAAAAAAACTAGTAAGGTGTGAGGACTATAACCCATACAAATATAAATGTTGTAGAATGCTGATTACTCACTGGCTCAGGTGAAATATGTTTTGTTTTTTAGATTAAATGCAAGCCAACACAGGAATTTGTGAGAAAAGGTCTCCATTTAGTCTTAATTTGTTTGATTTATGAGGCATTTGGTTACATGCAATGTAGATGTTTGTGTTACTTAAACTTCAATGTTATCTATGTCTATATTATCTCTAAATTATCGTTTGTTTAGTTCAATGTCATTATATTAAAAGACTGATATTTACTTATTTTTCTTTTCTAAGCTTCACCAATCCTTTTCCCTCCCCCTTCTCTCTTAGAAGAAAATCAGTCTGATCTAGGGTTACACATCTAAATGTCACCCAATTTTGGGTGGCATTCAGATATCATTTATGAGTACAAATTTTGTAGCTCTATGTTATCTAAGCATGTCATCTAACTACATAACTAGTTTCTCCAAATATCATTACATAATATCACAATAACATTGAACAAATGCTGTCTTATGTTTCTTTATACTTCTGTCAACAATTTTCTGATTATTCATTTCAATTGATAATTTGAGTTAAGACGGTGAGAAGAATTTTTGAAGTCACATTTAAAACTTAATATTGTGATGTTTCAATAAAACTTAATATGGTAGCTGACGACTATTGAAAATGAACTTACAATTACGGATTCTCAGATTAACATTTCTCCATGATCAGTCTAATATTAGAGAAAGGATAACATTTTCAGATTCCTGTAACTTATGCCGGAGGTGTGACAAACATGGATGACTTGGAGCGGATTAAGTTTGCAGGAGTAGACCGTGTGGATTTCACAGTTGGGAGTGCTCTGGATATATTTGGTGGCAGTCTCTCTTATAAAGAGGTTGTTGCTTGGCACCAGGAACAAGTGAGGCTTAGCAGGTTGTAACAAGCTGTTAAATCTGAGAGGTAAATGGATTTTGTTCTTCTTTTGAATTCATTGTGAGTGATTTGAAAGCCTATCAAAATGTCTTCTATTTTCTTGAAGCTAGCTTTATGATTTTTGTTATAAAAAAATTTAATGATTTTCTCACCTGCAATAAGCTTTATATACTTTTTTTGAATATTGGTATTGCAACAACATTACACTACAATTAGTATAAAAATGTATTGAGTAAACTAATGTCTCCTTTAAGGATATTGCATAAGTCAATGAGGAGGGGCATACCCTTGTCCCAATAAAAATTACCTAATATAATATAGTAACAACAACAACTAAGCCTTAATCCCACTAGGTGGGGTCGGCTACATGAATCATTTGTTTCCATTGCGCTCTATCAGTTACCAAATTCTTATCTAAATCTAAGTAACTAAGATCACTCCTTATAGTTTCTTGTCATGTCTTCTTTGCTCTCCCTCTTCCTCTTTGTACATGGGCAAAATTCAATAACTCAAATTTTCTAACTGGAGCTTCAATCGGCCTACGATTTATATGTCCAAACCATCTAAGCCGATTTTCTCTAAGTTTATCCTCAATTGGTACAACACCAATTTTCTTTCGGATATACTCATTTCTCATTCTATCCTTTCGTTTATATCCACACATCCACCTTAGCATCTTCATTTCTGCAATATTTATTTTATTTGTATGTTTTTCTTTTAGCAGGTCAGCATTCAGCACCATATATCATCGTTGGCTTACTACAGTTTCATAAAATTTACCCTTAATTCTGAATGAAATTTTTCTATCGCACAACACGTCAGAAGCATTTTTCCATTTTACTCATCCTGCTTGAATTCTGCTAATAACGTCATTATCTATTTCACCATCATTTTGTATGATTGATCCAAGGTATCTAAAGTGCTCACTCTTCTTGACAATTTAATCACCAATTGTTACATCTTCAATACAAGTATTTCTTTCTTGACTAAATGTGCACTCTATATATTAAGTTTTAGATCTACTAAGATGAAAATCTTTAGATTCTAGAATATTCCTCCAAAGCTCTAGTTTCGCTTTAACTCCCTCTTTAGTTTTCTTAATAAGGACAATATCATCTGCGAAGAGCATACATCTTCAGGTCTACTTTTCATATCTTGACTTCTAATTAATTATCTTTATTGATTTATGTTATTTTTGTGATAATATTGAATTTTTTTTTAAATTTATTTAATTGTCTAAAATGTAATTAATGATAAATTTATGCTATGATTTATATTTTTAAAATATATTGATTTATTGCTATTATTATTAGATGAGTCTTATATAATTTGATTGATGATATGTGTTATTTTGTAAAATTAAAAATAATAATTTAAATTTTTATTGTTAAATATTTTAATATATTAATTTAACATGTATTAGATATTATTATTCACTAATTTGTTTAACTATTTTTAAATTAATGTGTTAGATAAGATATTATAGGATTTTTACAACTTAAATAAAATTATACTAATATATAATTATGAAAGATGCAAATAATAATATATCATGCGAGAATGTCTAGAATTTAAATTTATGTTTAGATATAAATTTTCAAGCTTTTTGGGCTAGGTCCATAAACCTAGCTAAGCTTAGCCTAAACCTAATTTGACTTAGTTAAAGTTCGGTTAAACTCGGCCTATGCCAAATACGGCCTGCTCATTGCCCAAGTTTAGTTACACATGTCACATGTGTGAGAAAAAAAAATGTATATTTTAATTATATAATTATAATAATTTTATGAAATAATAGCATTATTTTGACAGTAATTAAGTAATAGTATTTTGCATTATTGAGTTACATTTTTTTAAACATAGATATGTTTTGAAAAAAAAATGAGAATTAAGGGTAAATTGCATCCAAGCTTCTAAGGTTGGAGTGACATTACGAATTGGTTTTAATTCTTTAAAATTTTAATTTAAGCCTATAAAGTTGTAAAAATTTTATACTTTTTGTCTTAATTAAGAAACAATTGTTAAAGTTCTATTAATGTCATAAAATTAATTTTATTATATATAATTTTAAAATATTTATATTTATATTTTAATTTTAAATTTTTAGGAAGTAAGAGATGGGAAATTAAAATTTAGTTTTTTAATTAAATATTTAAAAAAGGGTGAAAATTGAGGTTTGTGAGTAAAAAATAATTAAATTTTATATTGTTTGTAAAAAAATTAATAAAAATTGAGGGGATTGAGAAGTGCACTTAGAATTGTAGCACTTTTATATATAATTTTAAGTGTTCAAATTAAAATTTTTAAAAAATTAAAATTAATCTGTAATATGTTTACTAGGCTGAATGCAATTTAAATTATGAGTCATTTTACATATATAAATGATCAATGTAATTATTATTTAATTTTTATCATATTTAAAAACTTATGAAGAGAAAATAATTATATAATAATGAAATTTATGTGGTTAAGTATTTTTTAAAATATATAATTTTGATGATGACAATTTTTGTGTGGCTTTTTTATGCCATGTGCCAAAAGGCGAATCGGAGAAACTTGCTGGATCAAAAAAAAAAAAAGAAGAAAACAAAAGAAAGAAACTTGCAGAGAAAGATGAAAATTGAGGGACTAAATTACAATTTAAAAAAAAAAAAAAAGATAAAGATGGGCAACAAGCAAGCCCGCCTCTTCCCTTTTCCTTTGTCGTGTGGAGGAAAGAAGAAAAATAGTCTAAACAGAATAATAGCTTCATATTTGCAAATCAGGAACATTCCTATTTGATTCAAATCACATAAATTTAAACAAAA
>KZ451885.1:3890481-3904433 GCA_002786265.1 Apostasia shenzhenica | reverse complement strand
TTCAATCCCTTTGCAAAGAAGATTATTTAAGATTTGTGATGCAGAACTTAAAACAGATGAGTAATCAAGTTAAAGTGGATGCATTACAAAAGAGTTAGCAGGAAAGTGCATGTGTAAACCTAAAAGAATAAGATGCGACAAGCATTCTATGATAGATTGATTCATGTTCATTAACTTATTGAAATCTTGTATACAAATTCAAAGAGAAAAATGATAAAAATTTGAGATATATAATCACTACACATGGACACATGACACAATTGTGCTTATGGAGAAATCTCCATAGATAAACAAAACTACAAATATAGTTATAGTCATGCAAGATCAGGTGGTTCAATCGGTCGATGTAAAAGTCTCATTGGTCGATCATGGTTACCATTCCTCCTCTTTGTTATTCGGGGTTTACGGGGTTATTCGGGGTTTACCGAGGTTACAGGGTTTACGCAATTTATGTGATTTATGCGGTTTACAGGGTTTATTGGGTTTACAGGGTTTACGGGGTTTACAGAGTTTACGTGGTTTACAGGGTTTACAGGGTTTACGCGGTTTACGGGGTTTATGGGGTTTACGGTTTGTACGGGGTTTACGGGGTTTATGGGGTTTACGGGATTTACGGGGATTACAGGGTTTACGGGGGTTTACGTGGTTTACGGGGGTTTACGTGGTTTACGGGGGTTACGTGGATTTTACGGGTTTACGTTTTACGAGGATTTACGTTTTAAGGGTGTTTACGGTTTGTACGGGGTTTACGGTTTGTACGGGGTTCTTCGGGGTTACGAGGTTCTTCGGGGTTATGGGGTTTGCAGGGTTTACGGGGTTTGCGGGGTTTGCGGAGTTTACGGGGTATGCAGGGTTTACGGGGTTTGCGGGGTTTGCGCAATTTGCGGGGTTTGCAGAGTTTACGTGGTTTGCGGGGTTTACGCAGTTTGCGGGGTTTACAGTTTGTACGAGGTTTACGGGATTTTCGGGGTTTTCAGGGTAAACCGCGTAAACCCCGAAAACCCCGTACAAACCGTAAATCCCATAAACCCCGTAAACCGTAAACCCCTTAAACCCCGTAAACCCCATACAAACCCAGTAAACCATGAAATCTCCGTAAACCCTGTAAACCCCGTACAAACCGTAAACCGCGTAAACCCTGAAAACCAGGTAAAACCCGAAATCCCTGTAAATCCTATAAACTCTGTACAAACTGTAAACCCCGTAAACCCCGTAAACCTCGTAAACCGCGTAAACCCTGAAAACACCATAAACACCGTAAACCGCGTTGGCATAAACCTACGTAAACCCCGTACGAAGTTTACAGTTGGTATGACGTTTACGGTTTGTATGGGGTTTACGGTTTGTACGGGGTTTACGGTTTGTACAGGGGTTTACGTGGTTTATGGGGGTTTATGTGGGTTTTACGGGTTTACGTTTTACAGGGGTTTACAGATTACGGAGGTTTACGGATTTTATGGGGTTTTTCGGGGTTTACGGGGTTCTTCGGGGTTACGGGGTTCTTCGGGGTTATGCGGGTTTACGGGCTTACGCGGTTTACGGGTTTATAAGGTTTTCGGGATTTACGGGGTTTACGGTTTGTACGGAGTTTACGGGATTTACGGGGATTTCGAGGTTTACTGGGTTTTCGGGGTTTACACGGTTTACGGAGTTTATGCGATTTGTAGTTTTTACGGTGTTTACAGGGTTTACGTTTATTTATGGGGTTTACGCGGTTTACGATTTGTACGCGGTTTACGCGGTTTACGGTGTATGGGGTTTACGATTTGTACGGGGTTTACGCTTTGTACGAGGTTTACGTGGTTTACAGGGGTTTACGTGGTTTACGGAGGTTTATGTGGGTTTTACAGGTTTACGTTTTACGAGAGTTTACAGATTACGGGGTTTTACGAATTTTACGGGGTTTACGGGGTTCTTCGGGGTTACGCGGGTTCTTCGGGGTTACGGTTTCCGGGTTTTTATGATGTTTTACGATTTTTATGAGGTTTACGGTGTTATTCGGGATTTAGAGGGTTATTTGGGGTTATTCAAGGTTTACCGGGGTTACAAAGTTTACGCAATTTACGCGATTTACGTGGTTTACGTGGTTTACGTGGTTTACGGGATTTACGGGGTTTACGGAGTTTACGGAGTTTACAGGGTTTACGGGGTTTACGATGTTTACGGGGTTTACGATATTTACGGGGTTTACGGGGTTTATAGGGATTACGGGGTTTACGCGGTTTACGGGGTTTACGGGGTTTACGGGGTTTACGGGGGTTTACGTGGCATTTACGGGTTCACATTTTCCGGTGGTTTACGTTTTACGGGGGTTTACGGTTTGTACGGGGTTTACGGTTTGTACGGGGTTCTTCGGGGTTATGGGGTTTGCGGTTTACCCCGAAAACCTTGTAAACCCCGATAACCCTGAAAACCCCAAAAACCACAAAAACCCCAAAATCCCCGTAAACCCCGTAAACCCCGTAAACCCCGAAAACCCGAAAACCCTGAAATCCCAGTAAACCCCGTAAACCCCGTACAAAACATAAACCTCGTAAACCGCGTAAACCCCGTAAACCGTGTAAACCCCGTAAACCCGCGTAAACTACGTAAACCCCGAAAACCCGATAAACCTCAAAATCCCCGTAAACCCCGTAAACCCTGTACAAACCGTAAACAGCGTAAACCGTGTAAACCACGTAATCCTCGTAAACCCGCGTAAACAGCATAAACCACGAAAACCCGGTAAACACCGAAATCCTTGTAAACCCCATAAACCCTGTACAAAACGTAAACCCCGAAAATCGCGTAAACCCTGTAAATCGCATAAAACCCGAAAACCTAGTAAACCCTGAAAACCTAGTAAACCCCGAAATCCCCGTAAACCCCGTAATCTCCGTAAACCCCGTAAACCCCGTAAACTCCGTAAAAACCGTAAATCGCGTAAACCGCGTAAACCCCGAAAACCCGGTAAACCCCGAAAACCCGGTAAACCCTGAAATCCCCGTAAATCCCGTAAACCCCGTAAACCCTGTACAAACCGTAAACCCCATAAACCCTGTAAACCGCGTAAACCGCGTAAACCCCCGTAAACCCCGAAAACCCTGTAAACCCCGTAAACCGCGTAAGCCCCGTAAACCCGCGTAAACCCCATACGAAGTTTACAGTTGGCCATGTTTACGGTTTGTACAGGGTTTACGGTTTGTAAGGGGTTTACGATTTGTGCGAGGTTTACGTGATTTACGGGGGTTTACAGATTACGAGGGTTTACGAATTTTACGGGGTTTTTCGGGGTTTACGGGGTTCTTCTGGGTTACGGGGTTCTTCTTGGTTATGGGGTTCTTCGGGGTTACGGGGTTTTCCGGGTTTTTACGATGTTTTACAATTTTTACGAGGTTTACGGTGTTATTCGGGGTTTACAGGGTTATTTGGGGTTATTCGAGGTTTACCGGGGTTACATGTTTTACGCAATTTACGTGATTTACGTGGTTTACAGGATTTACTGGGTTTACGTGGTTTACAGGGTTTACGGGGTTTACGGGGTTTACGCGGTTACGGGGTTTACGTGGTTTACAGGGTTTACGGGGGTTTACGTGATTTACGGGGTTTACGTGGGTTTACGTGGGTTTTACGGGTTTACGTTTTACAGGGGTTTAGGTTTTACGGGGGTTTACGGTTTTTACGGGGTTTACGGTTTGTACGGGGTTCTTCGGGGTTACGAGGTTTGCAGGGTTTGCGAGGTTTGCGGGGTTTGCGGAGTTTACGGGGTTTGTAGGGTTTACGCAGTTTGCGGGGTTTATGGTTTGTATGGGGTTTACGGGGTTTACGGAGTTTAGGGGTAAACCGCGTAAACCCCGAAAACCCCGTACAAACCATAAACCCCGTAAAACCCGAAAACCGTAAACCCCGTAAACCGCGTAAACCCCATACGTACAAACCCAGTAAACCCTGAAAACCCAGTAAACCCCGAAATCCCTGTAACCTCGTAAACCTCGTAAACCTCATACAAATCGTAAACCGCGTAAACCCCGTAAACCGTGTAAACCTCGAAAACCCGCTAAACCCCGAAATCCCCGTAAATCCCGTAAACCTCGTACAAGCCGTAAACCCCGTAAACCCTGTAAACCGCGTAAACCGTGTAAACCCTGTAAACCACGAAAACACTGTAAACCTGTAAACCACGTAAGCCCCGAAAACCCGCGTAAACCCTGTACGAAGTTTACAGTTGCTATGGCGTTTACGGTTTGTACGAGATTTTGTACGAGGTTTACACGATTTATGCGGTTTACAAGGTTTACTGGGTTTACGGGGTTTACAGGGTTTACGAGGTTTACGGGGTTTACGGGGTTGACGGGGTTTTTCGAGGTGTACAGGGTTCATCGGGTTTACGAGGTTCGTCAGGGTTACGGGGTTTTCTGATTTTTACGAGGTTTACGGTGTTATTCGAAGTTTACGGGGTTATTTGGGGTTATTTGGGGTTATTTTATGTTCACCGGAGTTACAGAGTTTACGCAATTTATGTGATTTACGCGGTTTACAAGGTTTACGGGGTTTACATGGTTTACGCGGTTTACGCGGTTTACGGGGTTTACGCGGTTTACGGGGTTTACAGGGTTTACGCGGTTTACGAGGTTTACGGGGTTTACGGGGCTTATAAGGTTTACGGGGTTTACGAGGTTTACGGGGTTTACGGGGGTTTACGTGGTTTACGTGGGTTTTACGGGTTTACGTTTTACGGGGGTTTATGTTTTACGGGGGTTTACAGTTTGTACGGGGTTCTTCGGGGTTACGGGGTTTGCGGGGTTTGCAGGGTAACGCGGTTTATGGGGTTTACGGGGTTTACGGGGTTTACGGGGTTTATGCGGTTTACGGGGTTTGCAGGGTTTACGGGGTTTGCGGAGTTTACGGGGTTTGCAGGGTTTACGGGATTTACGGGGTTTGCGGAGTTTATGGGGTTTGCGGGGTTTACGTAGTTTGTGGGGTTTACGGTTTGTACGGGGTTTTCGGGGTAAATCGCGTAAAACCCGAAAACCCCGTACAAACCGTTAAACCGTTAACTCCGTAAACCGTAAACCGCGTAAACCCCGTAAACCCAGTACAAATCCAGTAAACCCCGAAAACCCAGTAAACCCTGAAATCCCTGTAAACCCTGAAATCACCGTAAACCCAGTAAACCCCATAAACCCCGTAAACTCCGTACAAATCGTAAACCGCGTAAACCCCGTAAACCGCGTAAACCCCGAAAACTTGGTAAACCCCGAAATCTCTGTAAACTGTGTAATCCCGTGTAAACCCCGTAAACCGCGTAAACTCGAAAACCCGATAAATCCTGAAATTCCCGTAAACCACGTAAACCACGTACAAACCGTAAACCGCGTAAACCGCGTAAACTACGTAAACCCCGTAAACCCCGTAAACTGCGTAAACCCCGTAAACGCAGTTTACGGGGTTTACGGGGTTAACGGGGTTAACGGGGTTTACGCTGTTTACGGGGTTTACGCGGTTTACAAGGTTTACGTGATTTACGGGGTTGTCGTGATTGTCAGGGCTGTCGGGGTTGTCGGGATTGTCGGGTTTGTCAGGGTTTACGGGGTTTACGGGATTTACGGGGTTTACAGGGTTTATGAGGTTTACGAGGTTTACAGGGTTTAAAGTTGGTTTGGAGTTTACGGTTTGTACGGGGTTTACAGTTTGTACGGGATTTACGGTTTGTATGGGTTTACGTTTTACGGGGGTTTATGGATTACGGGGGTTTACGGATTTTACGGGGTTCTTCGGGGTTCACGGGGTTTACGGGGTTTGCGGAGTTTACGGGGTTTGCGGGGTTTACGCAGTTTGTGGGGTTTACGGTTTGTACGGGGTTTTCGGGGTAAACCGCATAAACCCCGAAAACCCCGAACAAACCATTAACTCCGTAAACCCCATAAACCGCGTAAACCCCGTAAACCGCGTACAAATCCAGTAAACCCCGAAAACTCAGTAAACCCTGAAAACAGTAAACCCTGAAATCCCCGTAAACCCAATAAACCCCCATAAACCCCTTAAACTTCGTACAAACCGTAAACCGCGTAAACCCTGAAAACCTGGTAAACCCCGAAATCCATGTGAATCCCGTAAACCCCGTACAAACCGTTAACCCGGGTGTAAACCGCGTAAACCGCGTAAACCCCATAAACCCCGAAAACCCCAAAAACCCCAAAAACCCCAAAAATCCCGTAAACCCCGAAAACCCCGAAAACTCTGAAAACCGTGAAATTTCCGTAAACCCCGTAAACCCCGTACAAACCATAAACCCCGTAAACCGCGTAAACCCTGTAAACCACGTAAACCGCGTAAATCACATAAACCCCGTAAACCGTGTAAACCCGCGTAAACAGCGTAAACCCCGAAACACAGTAAACCTTGAAATCCCTGTCAACCGCGTACAAACCGTAAACCCCGTAAACCGCATAAACCTCGTACGGGGTTTACTGGGTTTACAGGGTTTACGGGGTTTACGGAGTTAACGGGGTTTACGGGATTAACGAGGTTAACGGGGTTTACGTTGTTTACGGGGTTTACGTGGTTTACAAGTTTTACGCGGTTTACGTGGTTTATAATTTTTACGCGATTTACGCAGGATTACGGGGGTTTACGGGGTTTACGCGGTTTATGGGGATTACGGGGTTTACTCGATTTACGCGATTTATGGTTTGTACGGGGTTTACACCCACGGGGTTTACGGGGTTTACAGGGTTTTCGGTGTTTACGCGGTTTACGCGGGTTTACGGGGTTTACACAGTTTACGTTTACACGGTTTACGGGGCTTGCGGGGTTTGCGGGGTTTACAGGGTTTGCGGGGTTTACGGGGTTTGCGGGGTTTACGGGGTTTGCAGGGTTTACGGGGTTTACGGGGTTTGCGGAGTTTACGGGGTTTGCGGGGTTTACGTAGTTTGTGGAGTTTACGGTTTGTACGGGGTTTTCGGGGTAAACCGCGTAAAACCTGAAAACCCCGTACAAACCGTTAACTCCGTAAACCGTAAACCCCGTAAATCCCGTACAAATCCAGTAAACCCCGAAAACCCAGTAAACTCTGAAAACCCAGTAAACCCCGAAATCCCCGTAAACCCAGTAAACCCCATAAACCCCGTAAACTCCGTACAAACCGTAAACCGCGTAAACCCCAAAAACCTGGTAAACCCCAAAATCCCTGTAAACCGCGTAAAACCCGTGTAAACACCGTAAACCGCGTAAACCCGTGTAAACCGCGTAAACTCGAAAACCTGATAAATCCCGAAATTCCCGTAAACCACGTAAACCACGTACAAACCATAAACCGCGTAAACTGCGTAAACCCTGTAAACGCGGTTTACGGGTTTTACGGGGTTAACAGGGTTTATGCTGTTTACGGGGCTAACGGAGTTTACGCTGTTTACGGGGCTAACGGAGTTTACGCTGTTTACGGGGTTTACGCGGTTTACAAGGTTTACGTGATTTACGGGGTTGTCGTGGTTGTCAGGGCTGTCGGGGTTGTCGGGATTGTCGAGGTTGTCGGGTTTGTCAGGGTTTACGGGGTTTACGGGGTTTACAGGGTTTATGGGGTTTACAGGGTTTACGGGGTTTACAGGGTTTAAAGTTGGTTTGGAGTTTACGGTTTGTACGGGGTTTACAGTTTGTACGGGGTTTACGGTTTGTATGGGGTTTACGTTTTACGGGGGTTTATGGATTACAAGGGTTTACGGATTTTACGGGGTTCTTCGGGGTTCACGGGGTTTACGGGGTTTACGGGGTTTACGGGGTTTACGGGGTTTACGGGGTTTGCGGAGTTTACGGGGTTTGCGAGGTTTACGCAGTTTGTGGGGTTTACGGTTTGTACGGGGTTTTCGTGGTAAATCGCGTAAACCCCGAAAACCCCGTACAAACCGTTAACTCCGTAAACCACGTAAACCGCGTAAACCCCGTAAACCTCGTAAACCGCGTACAAATCCAATAGACCCCGAAAAACCAGTAAACTCTGAAAACCCACTAAACCCCAAAATCCCCGTAAACCCAGTAAACCCCCATAAACCCCGTAAACTCCGTACAAACCGTAAACCGCGTAAACCCCGTAAACCGCGTAAACCCTGAAAACCTGGTAAACCCCGAAATCTCTGTGAATCCCGTAAACCCCGTACAAACCGTTAACCCGGGTGTAAACCGCGTAAACCCCGAAAACCCCATAAACTCCATAAACCCCAAAAACCCAAAAAACCCAAAAAACCCAAAAAACCCCGTAAACCCCGTAAACCCCGTAAACCCCGAAAACCCCGAAAACTCTGAAAACCGTGAAATTTCTGTAAACCCCGTAAACCCCGTACAAACCATAAACCCCGTAAACCGCGTAAACCCTGTAAACCACGTAAACCCGCGTAAACCCTGAAAACCCGATAAACCCCGAAATTCTCGTAAACCACGTACAAACCATAAACCGCGTAAACCACGTAAATCACATAAACCCCGTAAACCCCATAAACCGTGTAAACCCCATAAACCGTGTAAACCCCATAAACCCGCGTAAACAGCGTAAACCCCGAAACACGGTAAACCCTGAAATCCCTGTCAACCCCATAAACCCTGTACAAACCGTAAACCCCGTAAACCGCATAAACCCCGTACGGGGTTTACTGGGTTTACAGGGTTTACGGGGTTTACGGAGCTAACGGGGTTTACGGGGTTAACGAGGCTAACGGGGTTTACACTGTTTACGGGGTTTACGTGGTTTACAAGTTTTACGCGATTTACGCAGGTTTACGGGGGTTTACAGGATTTTCGGTGTTTACGCAGTTTACGCGGATTTACGGGGTTTACACAGTTTACGTTTACACGGTTTACGGGGTTTACGGGGTTTGCGAGGTTTACAGGGTTTACGGGGTTTGCGGGGTTTGCGGGGTTTACGGGGTTTGCGGGGTTTATGAGTTTTGCGGGGTTATTAAGGGTTTACCGGGTTTTTGGGCTTTATCGGGTTTTCGGGGTTTATGCAGTTTACGGGGTTTACGCGATTTACGCGGTTTACGGGGTTTACGCGGTTTATAGGGTTTGCGCAGTTTGCGCGGTTTACGCGGTTTGTGCGGTTTGCGGGGTTTACGGGGTTTGCGGGGTTTGCGGGGTTTGCGGGGTTTGCGGGGTTTACAGGGTTTGCAGGGGTTTACGCGATTTACGGGGTTTACGGGGTTTACTCGGTTTACGCGGTTTATGCAATTTACGCGGTTTACGATTCGTACGGGGTTTACGGGGATTTCGGGTTTACGAAGTTTGTGGGGTTTGCTGAGTTTACGCAGTTTACGCGGTTTACACGGTTTACGCGGGTTTACGAGGTTTACACGATTTACGGAGTTTATGCGGTTTACGATTCCTACAGGGTTTATGAGGTTTACGAGGATTTCGGGGTTTATCGGGTTTTCGGAGTTTATGCTATTTACGCGGGTTTTCGGGTTTTCGGAGTTTATGCTATTTACGCGGGTTTACGGGGTTTACACAGTTTATGGGGTTTACAGGGTTTACGAGGTTTCCAGGGTTTACGCAGTTTGCGGGGTTTACGGTTTGTACGGGGTTCTCGGGTTTACGGGGTTTTTGGGGTAAACCGCCTAAACCCCGAAAACCCCGTACAAACCGTAAACACTGTAAACCCCATAAACCGCGTAAACCTCGTAAACCCCGTACAAACCGTAAACCTCGAAAATTCAATAAACCCTGAAATCCCCGTAAATCGTGTAAACCTGGTACAAACCGTAAACCCTGTAAACCGCATAAACCCCATAAACTCCGTAAAGTACTTAAATCGCGTAAACCCCATAAACCCTGAAAACCTTGTAAACCCCGTAAACCGTGTAAGCCCTGTAAACCCGCATAAACCGCGTAAACACCGTACGAAGTTTACAGTTGGTATGGCGTTTACGGTTTGTATGGGGTGTACTGTTTGTACAGGGTTTACGATTTGTATGAGGTTTACGTGGTTTACGGGGGTTTACGTGGGTTTTACGAGTTTATATTTTACGGGGGTTTACGGATTACCGGGGTTTACGGATTTTACGGGGTTTACGAGGTTCTTCGGGGTTACGGGGTTCTTCGGGGTTACGTGGTTTTCCGGAGTTTACGGGGTTTGCACAGTTTACGCAGTTTGTGGGGTTTACGATTTGTACAGGGTTTACGGGGTTTTCAGGGTAAACCGTGTAAACCTCAAAAACCCCGTACAAACTGTTATCCCCGTAAACCCCGTAAACCGCGTAAACCCCGTATAAATCCCGTAAACCCTGAAAACCCAGTAAACCCCGAAAACACAGTAAATCCTGAAAACCCAGTAAACCCCATAAACCCTGTAAACTCCGTACAAACTGTAAACCCCGTAAACCGCGTAAACCCCGAAAACCTGGTAAACCCCGAAATCCCTGTAAATCCCGTAAACCTCGTACAAACTGTTAACCCCGTAAATCGCGTTAACCCCGAAAACCCCGAAAACCCCGAAAACCCCGAAAACCCCTTAAAACCCCGAAAACCCCGTAAACCCCAAAAACCCCGAAAACCCTGAAATTTCCGTAAACCCCGTAAACCTCGTACAAACCATAAACCCCGTAAACCGTGTAAACCCTGTAAACCCCGTAAACCCCGTAAACCCGTGTAAACCGCGTAAACTCGAAAAACCGATAAACCCCGAAATTCCCGTAAACCACGTAAGCCACGTACAAACCGTAAGCCGCGTAAACCACGTAAACCCTGTAAACCCCGTAAACCGTGTAAACCCCGTAAACTCGCGTAAACAGCGTAAACCCCGAAAACCTGGCAAACCCCGAAATCCCTATAAACCCCATAAACCCCGTACAAACCGTAAACCCCGTACAAATTGGGGTTTGCCGGGTTTTCGGGGTTTGCGCTATTTACGTGGGTTTACGGGGTTTACGGGGTTTACGGGGTTTACGGGGTTAACGGGGTTTACGGGGTTAACGGTGTTAACAGGGTTTACACTGTTTACGGGGTTTACGCGATTTACAAGGTTTACGTGATTTACTGGGTTGTCGTGGTTGTCAGGGTTGTCGGGATTGTCGGGGTTGTCGGGTTTGTCAGGGTTTACGGGGTTTATAGGGTTTATGGGGTTTACAGGGTTTAAAGGGTTTACGGGATTTACGGGGTTTACGGGATTTACAGGGTTTAAAGTTGGTTTGGAGTTTACGATTTGTACGGGGTTTACAGTTTGTACGGGGTTTACGGTTTTTATGGGGTTTACGTTTTACGGGGGTTTACGGATTACGGGGGTTTACGGATTTTACGGGGTTCTTCGGGGTTTACAGGGTCCTTCGGAGTTTACGGGGTTCTTCGAGGTTACAGGGTTCTTCGAGGTTACGGGATTTTTCGGGCTTTACATGATTTACGGGGTTGAAGCGGTTTGCGCGGGTTTACAGAGTTTACACGGTTTATGGAGTTTACACGGTTTACGATTCATACGGGGTTTATGAGGATTACGAGGATTTTGGGGTTTACTGGGTTTTTGGGGTTTACGCTGTTTACGGGGGTTTATTTTGTTTACGCGGTTTACGGGGTTTACGGGGTTTGCGGGGTTTACAGGGTTTGTAGGGTTCGCGGGGTTTACACAGTTTGCGGGGTTTATGGTTTGTACAGGGTTTTTGGGGTTTACGGGTTTTTCCGGGTAAACCGCGTAAACCCCGAAAACCCTGTAAACCCTGTAAACCGTGTAAGCCCCATAAACCCGCGTAAACCGCGTAAACCCCGTACGAAGTTTACAGTTGGTATGACGTTTACGATTTGTACTGGGTTTACGGTTTGTACGAGGTTTACAAGGTTTACGGTTTGTATGAGGTTTACGTGGTTTACGGGAGTTTACATGGATTACGAAGGTTTTCGTGGTTTACAGGGGTTTACGTGGGTTTTACGGGTTTACGTTTTACCGGGGTTTACGGATTACCGGGGTTTACGGATTTTACGAGGTTTTTCGGGGTTTACGGGGTTCTTCGGGGTTACGAGGTTCTTCGGGGTTACGGGGTTCTTCGAAGTTATGAGGTTTTCCGGGTTTTTACGATGTTTTACGATTTTTACGAGGTTTACGGTGTTATTCGGGGTTTACGGGGTTATTTGGGGTTATTCGGGGTTTACCGGGGTTACAGGGTTTACGCAATTTACGCGGTTTACGGGGTTTACGGGGTTTACGGATTACGGGGATTTACGGTTTGTACGGGGTTTACAGGGTTTACGGGATTTACGGGGTTAACGAGGTTTACGGGATTAACGGGGTTAACAGGGTTTACGCTGTTTACGGGGGTTTACGCGATTTACAAGGTTTACGCGATTTACGGGGTTGTCGGGGTTTACGGGGTTGTCGGGGTTTACGGGGTTGTCGTGGTTGTTGCGGTTGTCGGGGTTTACGGGGTTGTCGGGTTTGCGCGGTTTGCGCAGTATGCGCGGTTTGCCCGATTTGCACAGTTTGCGCAGTTTGCACGATTTGCGTTATGGCTTTACAGTTTGTATGGTGTTTACGAGAAATTCGGGGTTTACGCGATTTACGCGGGTTTACGCGATTTACGCGGGTTTATGGGGATTACGGGGTTTACGAGGTTTACGCGGTTTACGGTTTGTACGGGGTTTACACCCATGGGGTTTGCGGGGATTTCAGGGTTTACCGTGTTTTCAGGGTTTATGCGATTTACGCGGGTTTACAGGATTTACATGGTTTACGGGTTTACACGGTTTACGGGGTTTACGGGGTTTACGGGATTTGCGGGGTTTACGGGGTTTGCGGGGTTTGCGAGGTTTACGGGGTTTGCGGGGTTTACGCGGTTTACGGGTTTTGTGGGGTTATTCAGGGTTTACCGGGTTTTCGGGGTTTACCGTGTTTTCGGGGTTTATGCGATTTACGGGGTTTACGCGGTTTACCTGGTTTACGGGATTTATGCGGTTTATGAGGTTTGCACAGTTTGCGAGGTTTACGCGGTTTGCGAGGTTTGCGCGGTTTGCGGGGTTTGCGGGGTTTGCGGGGTTTGCGGGGTTTACGCGGTTTACGGGGTTCTTCGGGGTTACGGGGTTCTTCGAGGTTATGGGATTTTTCGGGATTTTACGACGTTTTACGATTTCTACGTGGTTTACAAGGTTTATCGGTTATTCGGAGTTTACCGGGTTTTCGGGCTTTACCGAGTTTTTGGGGTTTACACGATTTACGGGGTTGAAGCAGTTTACGGGGTTTACGCGATTTGCGCGATTTGCGCGGTTTGCGCTGTTTGCACTGTTTGTGCGGTTTGCGGGGTTTGCGGGGTTTGCGGGGTTTGCAGGGTTTGCAGGGTTTGCAGGGATTGCGGGGTTTATGCGGTTTACGGTTTGTACAGGGTTTACGGGGTTTAAAGGGATTTCGGGGTTTACGGGGATTTCGGAGTTTACCGGGTTTCTGGGGTTTACGCAGTTTATGCGGGTTTACGGTTTACGCGGTTTATGGGGTTTATGGGGTTTATGGGGTTTATGGGGTTTATGGGATTTACGCGGTGTACGCAGTTTACGCGGTTTACGCGGTTTACGGTTCGTACGGGGTTTACGGGGATTTCGGGTTTACGGGGTTTGCGGGGTTTGCCGGGTTTACGCGGTTTACGCGGGTTTACGGGGTTTACACGGTTTACACGATTTACGGTTTGTACAGGATTTACGAGGTTTACGAGGATTTCGGGGTTTACCGGGTTTTCGGAGTTTATGCGGTTTACGGGGTTTGCGGGGTTTACGGGGTTTGGAGGGTTTGCGGGGTTTACGCAGTTTGCGGGGTTTACGGTTTGTACAGGGTTTTCAAGGTTTACGGGGTTTTCGTGGTAAACCGCGTAAACCCCGAAAACCCCGTACAAACCGTAAACCCCGTAAACCCCGTAAACCCCGTAAAAACCGTAAACCCCGAAATCCCCGTAAACCCTGTGAAGCCCGTACAAACCGTAAACCGCGTAAACCCCGTAAACCGCGTAAACCCCGTAAACCGC
>KZ451885.1:3872619-3890471 GCA_002786265.1 Apostasia shenzhenica | reverse complement strand
ACGGTTTGATACAGGGTTTCAAGGTTTTACGGGGTTTTATCGTGGTAAACCGCGTAAACCCTCGAAAACCCCGTACAAACCGGTAAACACAGCCGCTGAACCCGTAAACCTCCGTATAACCCGTAAAAACCGTAAACCATCTCCCTCGTAAAACCCTGTGAAGCTCCGATACAAACCGATAAACATAAACCGCGTAAGACCCCGTAAAACCGGTTCGTTTAAACCCCGTAAACTCGCGTAAGAAATCCCCGTAAAACCGCAAATACCCCGTTGTATTAAACTTGCGTAAGAGCGCGTGGAAAACCTAGGGAACACTTCTTGCAGTAAACTCGTCAGAACTAATCCTCCCGAACTCAAACCCTAAACCTCTGTAAATAAAAAACCCCTGCTAAACCCCCCCCAAAAAAAACAACCCGCTTAAAAAAACCCCCTTTTGGTTTTTGTAAAACCCCGTACAAAAACTGTAAAACCTTGCGTGTAAAAATTCCCCCGAGTTAACAACACTCGCCCATAAACCCAAAAAACTCCCGTAAACCGCGTAAACCCCGTAAACCGCGTAAACCCCGTAAACCGCATAAACCCCGTAAACCTGCGTAAACCGCGTAAACCCTGAAAATTCGGTAAACCCCGAAAACCCCGTAAATCCCGTAACCCCAGTACAAACCGTAAACCCCGTAAACCGCATAAACCCTGTAAACCCCGTAAACTGCGTAAACCGCGTAAACCCCGTAAACCCCAAAAACCCTATAAACCCCGTAAACCGCGTAAGCCCCGTAAACCCGCATAAACCGCGTAAACCCCGTACGAAGTTTACAGTTGGTATGGCGTTTACGGTTTGTACGGTGTGTACGGTTTGTACGGGATTTACATGGTTTACGGGAGTTTACGTGGGTTTTACGAGTTTACGTTTTACGGGGGTTTACGGATTACCGGGGTTTACAAATTTTATGGGGTTTTTCGGGGTTTACGGGGTTCTTCGGGGTTATGGGGTTCTTCGGAGTTACGGGGTTCTTCGGGGTTACGGTTTTTCCGGGTATTTATGATGTTTTACTCTTTTCATAATTGCTACTCCATTGCTAATTGAAACCCACATCTATGACATTACCTTTTACTCTTCTCAGATTCATTTGGAATGCCCGAAATGCTATCCTAGAGGGGAGATCAAAACGCCTTCTGGAAGCGACAATCGAGTTCACAAAAAACTACCTAGAGGAACACAAGGAGGCTCTCAAGGAGAAACCAATCATTGTTCACCAAAGTGAAGCATGCTAACTTAGGATTCTATGGGATTGGGAATAGTAGCAAGAGATCACACAGGCCAACTAGTAGTATAACAGCCAAGAAAAGAGAACACTTGGAATCTCTCTATGCGGAAAGCATCGTAGCCAAGGAAGCCATTATCTTTGCCTCGGACTTGAACTTGAGTGACAATTATGAAAAGAGACTCTGAAATAGCAATGAAACATTGCGTTCTTACTTAATCACTCGTGTCAAATGCGAAGACAATACTATGACGCACCAATGCACTTCTCCGACAACATTTATGACCTTTAGCTAAGTCACTTGCTCGGTCAACTATACATGTGTATCTTTAACTACACAAAACTTGAGAATTATAATACCATTTGACAACTGATAATCTAGCTAGTTGGAC
Source organism: Apostasia shenzhenica (assembly GCA_002786265.1). Lineage (NCBI taxonomy): Eukaryota > Viridiplantae > Streptophyta > Magnoliopsida > Asparagales > Orchidaceae > Apostasia > Apostasia shenzhenica. The sequence goes on along the minus strand of KZ451885.1, from coordinate 3,888,817 downwards.
AAATGTCCTATAAAAAACTAACATTACTTTACAATCAATTCTTATCAACTACATGGATTTATCTTCTCGCTTCATCCACGCAAAACAACACAAAATCAAGGTCAGATGTAACGATTATATCAAGTCATCTTTAATCGTAACCACTCTCTCCGACAACATTTTTGACCTTTACCTAAGTTATATTTTATACATCTGAAAGATGACAATACACATAACACAATCCTGAAGAAAAACACTGCAAGTTACATAAACAAGCAGCATGAGTATGGAGTTCAGGCAAGTACTTTCACAATGTCAAGGAATTAATCCTCATTCTTGTACCCTAGCTTTCAGTTAATAGGTGTATCACAACAGCTATATCACACTCAATTTAGTTCTAGTCCTCCACTATTCCTTGGTACTCCAATTTCACCTAGGCATATAAAATATATTGTAGTAAGCTCCTCATAAATGCGTATGTTTTAAGGAGCAATGGCATACATAATTCAAACAAAAAAATACTCAAATCTTACTATCACTATATGAACAAAAAAAATTTACCACATAGTAACGCCTATTAAATAAACCAAAAATAATTCGTCATAAATTACTGAATATTTTCACAAATAACACATTATCATGGCAAACAACGAAAAATCAATTATCGCAACACAAAAAGATATCTTTAGCATCTTTAATGGATGTTGACCAAAGTATTATTATGCAGTAGATCTCTTCGTGTTATACATATAAATAACACGATTTGGGTGTACAACATACAATATTGACTTTTGGCAGTAATCTATGTTCTTAATGGTGTCGAACTTGAATTTTTTCAAGTAATTCATAAAATAAGCTATACGTAGCCGTAATATTCATACTAACAAACAAAAAGTTTATTGCATTTGAATAAGTTCTATAACATAATACAGTTTATCTAGTTGCTGCACAATGTAACTACACAACCTAAATACCTAGAAATGATATCAACAAGACTAACGTGGATACAGAATATTGACACAGGAAGAGCAAAACAGAAAAAGCGGTTAAGTTTATCAATTTAAACCAAAATATGGACCGGGTGGCGGTTTTATTCCTCTTACTGCTATGAAGGACACCCAACAAGAACAAGAAGATATGGTCAAATTTACCAAAACATTATGTTTGTGGGGGCATGGGAGTCCTCGGAATGATCGTGCCCGGGAGGATTGTGTTAGCTAGCTCCTCATTCAACTTCACTGGAAGAGGTGGCATCTGATTCATAGCACCAGGCATATCATTTAATCTGCAACAGAGCATGAATAGAGGATGAATGATGCGTTTAGATGAATGTTAGGTGACAACAATAACATGGTTAAATTGAATTAGGTTCAGACAGAGTAACACGTCGAATGTACGGAGACGAATCACCATGTGTCGTGTAGAGTTCTGAGACCCGCAGGTAAGCAGAAAGAAAAGCAATGTCGTTCAACAGTGTTTCTATACTACATACGGTCATTTTTTTTTTATTAAAGAAATCAAATATTCTATGTAGGACCTGAAATATGCAATTGAAGAAAATTTCATTGCTATGTAAGCATTATATAACACAAATATGACCCTACATTATATACACTCTAAAAAACACAATATGGTCCTTTGTACATCGTTCATATTTGAAGATCAAAGAAGTGAGCTACGTAGCAGTAAAATGTTCCTATAGAATATATTTTAGGTCCTTCGTAGCAAAAATAAGATTATATGTATGAAATCAATGTTGCTATATAACACAAAAGGGTACTAAATAGAGAACAATGTTGTTTCTCTTTCCTTCCATCGGTAGCACAGCTGCATATGAACTTTGTGTAGCACGGCTGCTTATGAACATCCGACGTATTATTCTGTCTAAATCTAATTATTTCTAGAACTAACAATATTTAGTAAAAAGTGATTTGGGAATTGATGAGGAACTTGAAAGAGAAAAAGAAAAAGAATGAGCGCCAGAGGAAGAAGAATCGGAGAAGAAGAGAAGAAAAGATAAAAGTATGAGAGAAACTAATTTTTTATTATAAAACAATGGGATAAATAATTAGATATTGTCTATAAAAGTGAAAAAAAAGCAAATTGCCTAAATGACAAACTAAATATCAAAATAACAAATTGAAAATAAAAGGTGTCAAATGCAAAAAAGTAGTACACTTAAGCCTTGTCAAAATTAAAAAAAAAAAAATACTAGAAACAAAAATATTATATTATCATTTTCCAAAAGTTCTAATTAGCACTCAAAATATCTAAATTAATTCAATTTTTTATTTTTTACAAAACTTCTAAATCTTTTATTAAAATTTTTAATTTATTTTAAATTCTTATACTTAAGCTAAAGCCTACTAATCGTGACTTTAATTCATAAAAAGCTTCCAAGGAGAGCCAACACAAGAGTAGTTAGACATCTATGTGGCACAAACTAAGAATGGGAATTCTTAGCGTACTTCTTGAAGAAGCAAAATAAAAAGAAATCTTCACATAATCATCATTCATCGTCATATTTTTTATCTTTTAGGCTTTATTTGGTTGGAGGAAAAAAAGATGGTTTGGAAAATATCTGTAAAAAAATTTAGAAAAATGTGTATGATGTGAAATAAAGTGAGTTAGTTATATTAAAAATTGTGTTAGATGTGAAATAAAGTGATTGTTTAATGTTGAAATTTGTGTAGGATGAGATATAAAATAATTTTTAAAGATTTTTTTGAAATAAATTTAAGATTTTGGCCATGGCTAAAATAAGCCTTTTTTTCTAGCCAATTGCAAAACAGAACCTTAGTTGCATTATTTTTCTCTTGTCAATCTCTTATTAAAGACAAATTTTGCAGATTATTTTTGACTACCAAAAAGAGAAGTGAAGCATCTTCATTCAAATTTATGATATCAACCACCTTTTTATCGTCAGTATTTATGAATTAAGTAAATCACTTCAATTCTTCTAATCTACAATCAGGGTAAGTTCAAACTAGACATCTCATTGCATAACACCACAATTTACACAAAGTTGTATTCCTCACAAAAATAAGCTTCAAAAAGGATAATTTCTCATTGTCCCCCCCACCCAAAAAAAACAAAGGCATGTATTTGTAGGATCGTGAATGTCACAAAAATATGAATCTTTAAGCCTGTTTAAAAAGATGGAATTGCTCCTTGAAATTCAAATACAAAGCATGCTAGATTATGGGGTGGAAGGACATGAGTTAGTGAAATAATGACATCGATCATAAAATGTCATTTTTATTTATTTTTGGTCTGTATCACTTCCAGTCTTTTTCAATTACGTTTTCAAATTGATCATCAAAGCATAATCCATTTTTGCATAAATAACAACAAGAACGAAGCCTTTAGCTCATTATACTCTATCAAATAACATATTTAATTTCAAGTATGCAAAATCATTCCTTAAAATTTCTTACCACATCTTTTATGGTCTTCTTTTTCTTCCTTTTTTTATAGGGGCAAGATCAATAATTCAACTCTCCTTACTGAAACTTCTATTGACTTATAACTCATAATAATCTTTGTTTGACTTCCACATTTTACATTGACTGTCTGTTTTACATGGACAAGATTGTTATTTTTTGCATGTTTCCAATTAGAGTTACCTTATTTTTAAATTTGTCATACTTTACAGAATGTAGGATTCAGAAAGCTCCAGAAAGGCACTAAATCATGCATTTTATGGATATTTGGATTGTTTCTATTCAAAAAAAGAGTAAATGAAGTATGATGATAATGATTTATTTTAAAGCCTTCCAACCATCTCGATTACTATCATCAAGCCAATTGGCGACCAGGAGCAAATGTTTTAATTACAGTCATCCTTATAATCCTATCTTAACCATATTTTGTATCAATTGCTTCCCATGATGTCAAGTTAAATTTATATAATTATTTTAGTGCAACTTTAAATCAAACAATATTACTACTGGTTTATGCTTTTATATTCGAGATCCATTTTAAGCTTCGCTGATTTATCACTGATATTTCTAATAAATGATTAATTACCTGAGTTTAAACACCCCTAACTTTATCTTGATTGGTCACTGTTACCAAACTCCTTAGCTCAGTAGTCATGCAATATATCCATCCTAGTTTCACAATAAATTTAGCTTAAGATTCCCATTTCATTGGTTGTTAGTGACTTACTATCGTCCAACATTAAATATGTCCAACATTACATTATTATAGCTTCTTCGAATTCCTTTGTAGTTTCTAGGGCATCATTTCCTCACAAAATCAAAAAGGAAAACTTTCAATTCCAAACAGCCAACTGACTTTTGATCATTATAACCACAAGTGCAACGTCAGCTCCCTCATAAAATATTCCCAAGCCTATCAAACTTGGGTAATATAAGAAACTTATGTACCAATTCATCATTACTAATTTCAAGCATGAGAAATGTATCTTATGCAATGGGATAAGTCAATTTAAAAACCTAAGGACTAAAATACAATCCTTCCTAAAACCCTATTAGTATTGGGCAAATATTTAGTAAATAAAGAAAACCAATGCATGCAATTAGTTTTCAAGCTGAATAGACAATTACAGGAAAATAAGATTCTCGAGAATCTCTTATTGTTGAGAAGAGATTAACTTTACCAATGGTTCAAGCAAAATATAGAGTAATTTTTAAACTCAAGCTTCAAATAAAATGTAACAAGCTTGAAAATGTATAAAACATGACAAATAAAACAACTGAATCGAAGTGTCAACATACTCGTTCACAACTTTAAGAATATTGTCCCGTGCTTGGCAGAAAAGGCCAATATTATCATTTATCTGCAAGGAACAATATACAAGTTAGTCGCAGAGTTTCAATTCTAATCTACTATAAAGCTGTAAATCTAAAAAGCAAAACTATAAAGCTACATTTTGAGAGCATAAAATTTCTCAATTGTAACCGGATTTCTAAGATCAACAGTCAAAAAACACTAAAATTCTGAGTAACATCTTATGACTATGTACCTGAAAATTGGTGAAATTTCCAGAAATTTGATTGAAGATCTGTGCAGTATGCTCAAGCAATTGTCCTGTTGGGCCACCAATTTCTGCAAAAGTACGCTAAAGAAAAATAATCATTCTGCAAGGCAGTACTAATGAGCCAAAAAAGATGAAGAGTATGACAGATAACCAATTTATTAATCATCTAAATAAACTTATAGGGTGAACTACCAGGATATAAGAACATGCCATTGCCATGGCAAATGCTAAGAGAGTTGACAAGGATAAGATACTAGTGTAGACCTGAAAAAACTATGAGAGTGGAATCTCCAAGTTCTATCCAATGTTTTTCAAAAAATTTCACTAACAATTAAGACCGGTGCTAACGAGAACAAAAATTTCCCAATATTATATTATCCTAACAGAAAATCATAGCAAAGATAGTCTAGAATAGATGATGCACAAACACGTAATATTAAGTCAAAGTTCTGAATATCTTACATAAAAATACAACATATAAAGTTATTTGAGCACTATTATATCTTCAAATCACAAACACTGTTCACTGTTCACTGTTCAACAACTAATTACAAGTATAACCACACTATTGAAGGTATACTAGGTGGCACTAAGGCTAGATATTTTATGCCTCTCAAAGAAAAATGAATATCTCCAGAAAAAATCAGGTCAATGTTTCTTTCCTCCACTCTATAGTAGCTTGGAAAAATAAGCATCCGTAATTTATCAGTGCAAGGGCAATAAGTTGAAAGAAGGTTTGATGGCAATTTAAGCAATATTCAGAATCATCACCAAAAATGTGTGCCTGCCAGTTAAGCAAAAATCCAGACATACACCAAAAAAGGGCGTCTGTTGAACAATTACACTAATTCTTGGTGTGATTAACTTTTTTCTATTCAAAATCAATTTGATTAGATATTAGCCAGTTTCAATATATATTCATAGTACCCACTCTATTTCTTTTCAACTGAAATTTAGACGGACATTATGTATGACATTTTATCAACTGTTTTCAACTTGTGAATTATCAATATTCAATCAGCAAGGCAAAAATAAAATCTAGAATTCCATTTTGAATAGCTAAAGAAGGCATCAGATAAGCAATAGAACATGATTTTAAAAAAATCACCATCAAATTTAATCTAAGAGGACATGGAGATGCAAAAATTCATCACCCAGAACTACATTTTACACAAAAGAAAATAATAAAAAGCAAACCTTTAAAAGAAATATCATCATCATTGTCCATTGGAAGCATCGGCATGGAATAAGGAGGAACATTAGGACGTGCAGATAAGTGGGATGAAGGTCTAGATGATGAATCAGTAGCTCTCTCCTGAAAAATATAATGATATGAACTTATTTCAGAAGTTAATTCTCTTTAGTCAGCAAAAATACACAGTTTGACACAGGAGATATATGGATATAAATGGTAAATGTAATAGCATGAATCTTATATTGCTAAATATTATTTGTCAAGGTTTCAGGAATTATCAGTTTTTCATGAGAATGCTAGCTATAAATGGATAAATATTGAAAAGATAATAACAGTTCAAACTTCAATCACAGGAAAATGAAAACTGGAGAGAATGGACTAAACCAATGGCCTAGCTTTCAATGTTCTTGCCAAAAGACACTACTCTTGCCAAGTTAGATTAACTATCAAAATCAATTAAACCGTCCTAGTTTAATTGCTTTCAGATTTGATTTGTGTAAACAAGTCTTGATACTTAAGTGCACTTCTCATTTATGTTATAAGTTTACCTTCATCCCATGCCCACAAGGGCACATCACAATGAGTCACCATGAACTTTTGAGACAAAATATGAAGGATAAAGTCCAGGAGCTGTTTTCACAAGAGTAAAATTCTTAAAATCTTCAAAAAGTATTTCATTTCCCTGCCATTTTCAAGCCCAAATAAAATTATCTGGGACGATTGTAACAGCTGTCAAGAACTCTAATACAATATTGGAACAGATATAACAAAGTTCGTCCCCAATATCATAAAAAAAACACAGCTTAATGATTTTGTTTCAAAATTTGTACGACAATTATAACATAATATGGCATAAATATACAAACTCATAGGTTTACTACAAGAAAAAATGTAACTACTGCAGCAAAACCGTACATGAGATTTAGATAGTGGAAGAGATATTTCTGCCAAGAAGCTAAGCTTCATCCAAGGAATAAACAATTAAAAAGTTTTGAACTCCTGCATAGCAGTACATTTTGCAAGTTTTTTCATATCAGTATATAGACTGCCTACATATAGACTAAAGGGTATCTGACTTTATCAGTTTATCAGCATAACATGAGTGGCTAATTTCTCTAGAAATCTTCTCAGGTGAGAAACCGATAATATATGTTGTGAAAATCATTAAATTTTTTTACACACATTTATATTTTCTACAAAATGATTTTCATCTTAGAAACGAAAAATAACATGATTCTCAAATATTAACTTCTACATTTTCTAAAACATCAATTAAATTTTGCAGTGACCATATTTTAAATTCCCTCTACACAAGGTCAAAGATGAAAAAAAGGAAATTAACTCACAAAGAAATACGATCAATAAGTATGTGCAGTTCATAATACAGGTAAAAGCACAACAAGCAACAAAAACAGTTCTTAAAAACAAAAAAACCTATGCCATAGGAGCCTCACCTTTTTATCTTTGCTTTTCCGTGCTACGCACTCATCTTTCCTCCTCTTTCCGCTTTCTTTTTTCTGTAACACAAGCAGCACAAAAGTATATATTGCCTGTTATATTTGTTTTCTCTTTCAGAAAACTATTTAACACTCAAGGCTCCCGAAAATTCCATGATGTGCTATAAAGAAATTTTCAATGACTATATCAAGTAGTGTTCTCACACTTACTGTCATCCATCTACATCTCAAAGCCACGTCCCGAACTGTCTTCGCTTGAAGGTGCTTGGCAATTTTTGAATAACGAATTACAATAGGATCAGATGCATATCTGCAATTTCCAAATTGCCATTTAGAACTACTACTTAAAAGAAAATGGCTGCACAAGGGAAAGATATTGAAAAAACACAACTTATTACTAGCAGAAGGCAAATATCATTTCATTTATCCAGCCAAGAAACTAGATACACATAAAAACAAAAATAGGGTAACATGTTATCAACTTATCAAGAAAGGTCAGAGATTACGCTATTGTAACATGATTTCCCTTTTTTTACTGCCCATTAGCATGCATCCTTCATCATGTTGTAAATTTGTTGTAACATTTAAAGTTTCCAAGACGGATAACTTATAATACTTTAAGAATTTAAGAATGTAAAATTTAACAATTGCATTCTTTTATTATTTCATAGCCATAATTCTAATGTAAGTTCCACAGAAGCAAATTTAATTGCTTAAACCAAATCAGTTTAATCCACATGCACTATTTCCCTTGTTGAAACAATGATAACAGCCAGCAGGTTTGGATAAGAAAGTATTGATGGTAGAAAACATGTCGTAGAACTATATCAAATCACGAAAAAATTGTCATAGCTGAAACTATGCTGCTGGTGTTATTAACAACTGTTTTCAATGTGGCATCAATTGTGTTCCTAATAGTGATTGACCTACAACTGCAGCAACGAGAAGCAATGATAATGCTAAAGTAGAAGACCGGTAAATTTTGCATTCTTCTTATTCATGTCAATTTCAAATGTTAATTACGAGGACAACTTTGTTATTTCCTAAAAGCAAGCCACACCCAAGCGTACTGGTCTATAAAGCACGAGTACGATATGGCGATACGGATACGATAAGATACGGCGATACGGATACGATATGATACGGATATGGCGACACAAAAAACTTAAAAAAGTAAGATACGGATACGTCAGGATACAGCTATTATATATGTGTGTATAATATCTTATATTCTCATATTTAAAGTGTAGTTTTATGGTAGATGAGAATAACTTATATAAATTATTGCTATAAGTTTCAAAAATATTTTTAAAATCTTCTTCAAAATAACTACAATTTTTTAAATGCTTTTTATATCACTTAAAATTATATTATGAATAATTTAACTTAAAAAAATAAATACATCTTTCAACTATTGAATTTCAAAAAAAATTAAATTTAAAATAATATCATAAAGTTTGTTTAATTACTTCTCAATCTATCAGATTATTTACATGAAATAAAAGTTAATTCAAATCAATTAGCTTGATACAAACATGATACAATAAATAATACAAATGTTGTGACATAAACCATGATATATTGACCTAATTAAAGTATATATATACTCTCTTTTTAAATTTTTGACTAAATAAATAGATAAAATAAAAAGACTAAAATTTTATCTCTTTCACAATATGGGCTTGATTAAAGTAAAAAAAAATGTGATTGACGTTTAAAAAAAGTAAAGACAGTATCAGTTAAGGTAGAAAAAGTAGAAACGTTATTAGTATTTGTAAGATTATAAAAAAAAGTTAGCTAAAGTAGATGACACAGCTATTTGCGAATATCAAATCTTTTTCTATTGTCTAAACACTAGCATGCGTAAAATATTCTGTGATCCTAATTGCGTAGCCCAATATATATCTCTCAATTTTAACGTCCAAATATATGCATAAATTATGCTTTATAAAAAAAAATATTTTTTATTTTTATTGTATATGTCAAACAGACTGTTTTAAATCAGGATAACAAGAAGTATCGGTATATGATATATCGGGGAGTATCGGTATTGTAAAAGTATCTGGAAGTATTGGAAAAGTATCGGTATATGATAAAACAGACTGTATCGGGGAGTATCGGTATATGATATGAATACGATACAGATACGTTAGGCTTCATGAAGTATCGGTGTGTCATAAGCACTGGTTTTCCCCAAATTCTAGGTTTTGCATGTAAAATATGCCTGTTCTGTGTTCATTTTTTTTTTGTTTTCTCTTCAACAGTTAGATTTAGTTGAAGGAATTTCCAGACAGCACACGCAGTAAAATCAATCAAAAAATCCATAAAATCCAAGGTGGAATATAAACTGTCTGGATTAAATCAGGATAACAAGAACCATTGCCTCCACTTTTAATACAATATACCTTAAACATTGGCTCAAATTCGAACAACATCGAACCCTAAGAAACTAAAAAAGAAATAGCAGTTTACATAAGTGTTAGAACTTTCTCTAACACCCCTTGCCGAACAACAGCTCAAGTCAAACAGCAGCTCAACAGTAACCCCTTGCCGAACAACAGCTCAACAGCAACCCCTTGTTGAACGTCTCAAAGAGATATCACCAGATCGTACCCTCCATATTACTATGTCAACTCAGCATTTAAGGTGACATGGGAGTCTACTGCCTAATCATCCTTTGCAGGAATAGGCGTCAGATGTGACAGACCGTACCTATTATGTCTTCTCCTCTCCAAGCTATAAATAAGGAAGAGGAGGAGAAGCTGGGGACCCTCTCTCCCTCTGGCCGAGCTGCCCCTCTCTCTCTACCTCTCTCTTTTGTACTCATTCGATCTCCATTTAGAGACCCTCAAGCTTTATAAGAGAAGAGATTCAATTAGTGATTTAAATAGCCTAGATGGCGTCGTAGTTTTTCCCCCGGACACTCGAGTTTCCACGTAAAAAATCGTCTTATTTCATTCTTATTTTGCATATTTTTTGCATCAACAGTGGTGCACTCACGCAAAACTGATACCTCACTACGTGAATTTTTCTTCTCTAAAACCCTCACTATGTGAGATCTCCTTCTCTAAAACCCCTTCTAAAAGTCCCGGCTCATGGTTAAGCCAACTTGGTGACGGGCAGTCAAGGGCAATCTCCTTCTCGAGGTCCCATCTCACGATCATGACGCCTCAGCCACTGAGAGTCAAGGGCAACCCCTTCTCTAAAACCCCTTCTCGAAATCACGGCTCATGGTCAAGCCAGCTTGGTGACGGGCAGTCAAGGGCAATCCCCTTCTCGAGGTCCCAGCTCACGATCATGACACCTCGGCGATTAAGAGTCAAGGGTAACCCCTTCTCGAAGTCCCGGCTCATGGTCAAACCAGCTTGGTGACGGGCAGTTAAGGGCAATCCCCTTCTCGAGGTCCCAGCTCACGATCATGACCCCTCGGCGATTGAGAGTCAAGAGTAACCCCTTCTCGAAGTCCCGGCTCATGGTCAAGCCAGCTTGGTAACGAGCAGTCAAGGGCAATCCCCTTCTCGAAGTCCCAGCTTACGACCATAGCAGCTCGGCGACTGAGAGTCAAGGGTGATCTCTTCCCTAACACCCCTCGTCGAACAACTCACACAGCTCTTCTCTAACAGCTTCCATGGAGCAGTTCAACTATGACGAACCGACGACTCTGCAGGGAGTAATCTCTTCTCTAACACCCCTCGTCGAACAGCTCTCACAGCTCTTCTCTAACAGCTTCCATGGAAGCAATTCAACCACGACGAGCTGACGACTCTGCAGGGAGTAATCTCTTCTCTAACACCCCTTGTCGAACAGCTCTCACAACTCTTCTCTAACAGCTTCCATGGAGCAGTTTAACTACGACAAGCTGACGACTCTGCAGGGAGTAATCTCTTCTCTAACACCCCTAGTCGAACAGCTCTCACAGCTCTTCTCTAACAGCTTCCATGGAGCAGTTCAACTACGACGAGCTGATGACTTTGTAGGGAGTAATCTCTTCTCTAACACCCCTAGTCGAACAGCTCTCACAGCTCTTCTCTAACAGCTTTCATGGAGCAATTCAACTACGGCAAGCTGACAACTTTGCAGGGAGTAATCTCTTCTCTAACACCCCTTGTCAAACAGCTCTTCTCTAACAGCTTCCACAGAGCAACCCAACCATGTCGAACTGATGACTCTGCAGGAAGGATTTCCATAGAGGTCCACTGAATTAGTATAATCGAAACTAGCACGTACATCAATGAACGTTATGTTCTGGAGGGGTGTATGTTAGAACCTTCTCTAACACCCTTGCCGAACAGTAGCTCAACAGCAACCCCTTGTCGAACAGCAGCTCAACAGCAACCCCTTGTCGAACAGCAGCTTAAGTCAAACAGCAGCTCAAGTCGAGCAGCAGCTCAACAACAACCCCTTGTCGAACAGCGTCTCAAAGAGATATCACTAGATCGTATCCTCCATGTTACTATGTCAACTCAGCATTTAAGGTAGCATGGGAGTCAACTGCCTAATCGTCTTTTACAGGAATAGGCGTCAGATGTGACAGATCGTATCTATTATGTCCTCTCCTCTCCAAGCTATAAATAAGGAAGAAGAGGAGAAGCTGGGGACCCTCTCTCCCTCTGGCCGAGCTGCCTCTCTCTCTCTACCTCTCTCTCTTGTACTCATTCGGTCTCCATTTAGAGACCCTTAAGCTTTGTAAGAGAAGAGATTCGATTAGTGGATTTAAATCGCCTAGACGGCGTCGTGGTTTTTCCCTCGGATGCTCGGGTTTCCACGTAAAAATTATCGCCTTATTTCATTCTATTTTTGCATATTTTTTGCATCAACAATAAGAGAGATTAAAGCTGGAACAGCAGATACTGTATGTAGCTAACCCTGGAAAAAAGCTTTGACCAGATTCTAGAATCCCCTGTTAGGGTTTTCAAGGTTGTGGGCCATTAAAACCAAAACTAGAGAATAAAAACATCAAATTCCACATGCATCAAGTTCCATGAAACTACAGTTGCAGCTCAAAAGAAATACCAAAAGTCATTATCCCTAAATGACATTTCACAAGGATGGAGAACAAAAGTGCGAGCAATTTAGGGTAAAAAATAGATGACTTACTTTCAAAAGGTTAGATGAAAGGAAAAGAAAAAAACCCACTTGTTCGACATCTCTTCCAAGGTTGCCTGCTCCTCCGCAGTCCACTCTGTCGCAATCCCCGGGTCATGCTTCAGCGCCTGCGAAGTCGCCGATGTCGACGCCCCGCCGTTGCTCGCGCTCCCACCAGCGTCGACGGCAGCCGCTCCCCCTCCCTCACCCCCTGCCTGCACCGACGGCGTCACCCCATTGCTCCCCTCCCGGGCTCCGGACAGATTCGCATTCGCACCCATCTTCGGAGCGCAACCCGCCACTCGAATTCTCAGCCTACGCAATCCTTCACCCTCCCTCCGCCCCCTATCACCGCCATGAAAGCGGTACGTAGCCGCAGAAAAAGATCACGATGCTTAATTTCTCGATTTGCACGAGGCGATGACGAACTGCGAACTCGAGCAGAGAACCGAACACGCGACGGGAAGCCGAGGAAAGAGAATTCGGGCCGAGCCCTTCCCTTCTCTCTCCGCCCCTCTCAAAACTGGAATCGAGGAAGTGATGTATTGTCCCCTCTCCGGAGTCTCCCCCCTCTGTCTCTCCCGGTGTTCTGATTTACTTAAATTAAGAATGGATAATGAGATGCCCTTATCCTCCAGAATCTACTTGAATTAGGTTGACCATTATTTCTGATCATGATAACTTAATATATTAGGGTTTAAGGCAATCATGATAATTTAATATATTAATTAATGAAAAATATCATCAGTGATTAATCACTTAAAATCTGAGATATTAATTAATAATTGAATAAAATCAAAATATTAAAAGTGTAAATTACATCTAGATCCCTGAGTTTAACGCTTAATAACGTACAAATCTACGTTTTTAAAATTATAACATCGGGGTCCGTGAGTTTTAATAAATTATCAAATGAGTTCATTTTATTTTTTTATTATTAAAATTTTTTAAAATTACCATTATACTCCTCCCCCTCTCTCCTCCCGATCCCTGCACACGCGGCCGCCGATGGGTAGCGCAGCCTCGCACGTGCGCGAGGATCGGGAGAAGAGATTGGCGGCCTCTCTCTCTCCTCCCGATCTCCGCACACGCGGCCTTGCGCGCGGCCACTGGTGACTCACACACGCCACGCGGCCGTCGAACCTGTCGGCTCGGGGATCGGGAGAAGAGAGAGAGAGGAGTGGTATAATGATAATTTTAAAAAAAATTATTAATAAAAAAATAAAAAAACGGATCTCGATATTATAACGTGAACCTGTATATTATTAAGCATAATTTACACATAATAAAACCATAGAAGGAAGCAATTATTAATGGACAAGGCCAAGGAGGACAAATTTGACAAGTAAGAGACCAAGCTATGGACACATTCAAGAAATTTGCTCTTTAGCCGCTGACCAAAGTCAATATTTTAACTTTTAAAATGCTTTAATTTAAATTTCTAAAGATTAAAAAAATATTATCATTTAATCCAAATTAAGCTGTAAAAGTTAACTATCTATCATCATACTTTTAAATTATTTCCTATTGTTAACCCTTTTTTAATTTTTTAAAATACAATTTAAATACTAATACTTATATGTTTTGATTTTAAAATTTTTGATAAAAGAAAACATAAGATGATAGAAATTAATTTTTTTTTTAAAATGATGATATAAAAGGACGATGATCCTTTAAAATATATTAATAATTCAAAAAAAATTTATACTCATAATTCAAAATAATTAAAAATAGTTAAATTACATGTCCTCTATAAGCAAAGGACAACAAAAAATAATATTCTAAAAGAGGGGCAAAAAATTACTGTGCTTTAATAATTTTAGATACCAAAACTAAAATTTTAAAAAATTTGACTAATTTGTAACGCTCTTCCGACCTCAGAGAAGTTCAATGAAACCCAACTTACATTATTTGGTTATCCCTTTTTCACATGGTCGAATCTTACGTGAAGATTCATGCAATTCTTCAGCAAGCAAACGAAAGAGAGACTAAAATCAAACCTTGTATCAAGATAGTTGCCAAACTTGTAGCAATTATAAATCTAAAATTTCTCACATAAAACTTATAAGCGTCTATCTTCAAATTAGCATAAGATATCTCGTTCAACAATGTCTAAAGCACAAGATCAAGTGTTTATTTTCACATAAAGTTTCTCTAAGGATAAAGAATGCTAAAAAATTTGTGGGTACAAAAATTGGATGCAAACAATTCATGATCAAAATACAAAAACTTATAATCAAAGTCCTCATACAAAAGCAGTAGATTGACATTGAGAAATCTTCTCGCAAATCATGAAAACTTCGAGTTAGATGTCAAATATTTAGAACTCAAGACAATGCATGCACGCACACACGCATGCTGCAACCTGAAAGCTTTAGAATGAAGGGGAAGAAGCATCCACAATGCAACCTGAAAGCTATAGAATGACGGGGAAGAAGCATCGTGTTTGCTAATTGAGAACAACTTGTATGGCTTAAAACAAACTCCCCGATTGTGATACAAGATTTTAACTCCTTTATGGTCGACATAGATACCGAAGCATATCCTCTTATCATCAAGGTTTTCAGAACCGGACCGAAGATCGAACCGGTCAATCGATCGGTTCATGGTTTTATCGGTTCAACCGATTGAACCGTGGCTCAACCGGATGACTTAATAATTACATCATAATTAAATATAAATTTTCTAAATGTGAGATCAATTTTTAAACTATGATAAAAAATATTTTGAAAAAAATAATACAACTAATTTAAAAGATTTACTACTACAAGAAATATATAAAAAAAATTAAAAATTACAAAACAAAACGAATATAATTACTTTTATTGTCAATTTGTCATTCAAAATACTTTATCTCTTTTATAAAAATTCGAAATAAATTCATAATAAAATAATAATAAATTAGCTAAATATCCATTATATAAAATAATTATTATAAAATAATTATTATTCAAAATATAGCATCAATATTAAAATATTAATGCCCAAATATTAATGTATAAAAATAAAATAAGAAGCTCAAATAATAATTCTGGTTTGTCCGGTTTAGCGGTTGGACCGATTTTTACCAGTTCAACCCGGTTTTACTTAATTTCGGTTCTAATATTGAACCAGACCGAACCTTGGGCCGATTCCCGGTTGAACCGGTCGAAGAGAACAAGAAGTTGAAGTGAAGCAAGAATATTACATCAAGAAGGTTCTCCAGGCATTCAATATGGACAGGACCAAGCCAGTTGCCTCTTTCGGTAAGACATTTTGAAACCTTATCAAATGAAGACAAGATAATGATGTCGAAAATTCCTTACTCATCAATAATAGGAAACTTGACGTATGTTATAGTGTGTGCACATGGCATGATATTATTCACACCATTGGATTCATCAACTTTAGATGCATCAAAATATGCAATTAAGAAGACTTGTAGCATACCACTCCGAGCTATTGTAAGGATCATAGAGAAACTACCTAACATATGAT
>KZ451885.1:3851433-3872609 GCA_002786265.1 Apostasia shenzhenica | reverse complement strand
ACATCCTATAGTTCTTGTCATCGTTCTTCTTATGGTCTCCCGCTTCCTCTTGTAACATGGGCAAAAATCCAGTAACTCAATTTTTCTACTGAAGCTATCAATTGACCTGCAGATTTTAGATTGCTCCAAAACCATCGAAGCCGACTTTCTCTAAGTGGTATCCTCAATTGCGGTGCAACACCAAACTGTTCTTTCAGATATACTCATTTCTCAATTCTATCCTTTCGTGGTATATCCACACAACCACCTAGCATCCTCATTTCTGCAATATTTTAATTTTGTATTGTATGTTTCTTCTTTGCAGGCCAGCATCAGCACACATATATCATCGCCTGGTCTTACTACAGTTTTATAAAATTTACTCTTAATTTTTGGAAATGGATTTTGTCTATCGCATAACACTCCAGAAGCATTTCTCCATTTTACCCAGCCTGCTTGAATCCTGCTAATAACGTCATTATCTATTTCGCCATCATTTTGTATAATTGATCCAAGGTATCTAAAGCGCTCACTCTTCTTGACAAACACATATAAAAATATAATGAGTTCAACATTTAAAGTGGATATCCTATCTGTAATAATTCAATATTATCATAAAGTACAAGAAAGAGCCTAAAACAAGCTTGTTACAATATCAACATCCCCAGCGAATAAAGGCATATAAAAGCTTTGCTTTCATTTGGCACCAGGGAGAAGTACGACCTTTTTTCGCAGATAAACAGCTACACATACGCCATTGAATAGAGTAATTGTAAACATACTAGGAGGGTACAATGCTCGACAGCCGAAGGCATGGGATGAGCGTTTACCATACATTTAGTTTGCTTACAACAAAATCATCCATGGATCAACAGGAAGAAACCCATTCAATATATGCCTGGGTCATTCAACCCAAAGCCGTTTGTCTTGGAATTCCAAATCAGCTCCTCCAAGAGCATTAGAGCAACACAGCAGAAGGCTTGAAAGTTCCTAGAGAATACTAGAAAGATTCATATTTTTATAATGAACGAATTGGAAATCTCTCAGAAGAAGCATAAGACCAACGAACAGGAACCAAGTCGAATGACAAGTAGAAACTGGTGATCTAGTATGGCTATGTATCAAAAAAGATTGTTTGTTGGGCAAGGGAATAAAGCTAAAACCAATAAGATACAACCACAACCCATTTTGAGTCCCGAAGAAGATCAGTAATAATACCTATTAACTAGATCTATTGCAATGCATGAAGATTCACTTAATGGTGAATGTGCTGAACTCCAAGCCATTAGAGCTTTCCATGATAAATGAAAAACCCATGAGATAGGCTCTAATAGATGACCATGTAATGAGGGTATAGCATCTCCAAGAAGGCATCATTTTAGAGAAAAATGTTACAACTACAAGGTGAGGAACAAAAATCTTTTTGAGTAGGGAATGAGAGACAACTGGCATCAGAAGCAAAGTAGTTCAGAGCAGAACGAGGGAAGTTTGAGTTCCATCACATCACCTTCGATGCTTGCAGAACTCTCCGAAATTCTTAAGGAAATAACCAGGATTTTTTATCGAGAAAATAAAAAGACTACTTCTATGAGATTTGATGGGACTTGAATCCTCCATAGAAGCAACATATGACCAAGAACTCATAAACACTAGACTCATAAGGAAGAAAACCCTATGCAGAGAAATAAATAAACTTCATGAAGAACTGAGGAAGAGCAGAGAAAACTCATGGAATTTAAAGAAGGCATGTGAAGAAATCTCATAGAAGACCAATAAGGAATTCTCATCGAAAACCTTGGGGAAACCTCATGAAGTAATCATGAAATTTCAAAGACCATAAAATTGAAGGAAACCTCATGCAAGGAATAAAACTCGATGTAAGTAAGGAAAACAAGTGAAGACTAAAGAGAACTATCAAATCTGGAAGGCACGATCAAGATATAGTAAAACCTATTATGAGACAGATATAAGGTTTACATATAAGTAAACCTACTCTGATCCGCTAATTAATAACATAAAAGACAAAAAAAGACAAACTATGATTAGAAAATAATATGTAACTTTTATATTGTGTATAATTTACATATTATATAATAATAACAACAACAACAACAATCAAGTCTTAATCCTACTAAGTATAATTTACATATTATATTAAACAACTAACTTTTTATTCTTTTAAAAGAGACTGATCATGTAATTGCATCTATTAGTAAAGTGAGTGAGGCAAAGAGGGTAGGGGTCATGTGAGAAGGAATCCAATGTGATGCGGGGGTGGGCAAGGCAGCACGAAAACGGGTACAAGTACCATTGTCCTTTCTAAATATTTGATGAAGTTCGTCAATTATGACATAGATACAAGTCATTTGTTATTTTAATATTCCATGTCACAAAAAGATTTCAAACTTAAACACAATCCAAAGTATGATAAGGAGAAATATCAGAAGGCCAAAATTCATGATTGGGCTGAATACACAAATGAATTAATACTCATTAACTACAAAGTCTAAGCCAGTGAGTAAGGATAATCACTTGTATATTAACATCACACCTTACTGACCTATTGTTGAACTACCAACATGGGATAGTTGCCCATAAATATTTTCAATAATCTACCATTCACATATGAATCCATTCACCTTTATCTTTTCTTGTCTAATATGTCATTTTAACACATCAAGTACATGTACATTAAAAGTCAACTTAACCACCTATAGACACGGTAAAAGTCACATGTTCTTAGATTCCACAATTCTGGCAGAACCAGCAAGACCTATGGAAGCACAACATGCATGAATCATTTGATCCTACTTGATTCATTGGCTTTGATACCACAAATTAAGAAGAGAAACACTAGGAGACGTAAGTTAGGTTAAAATACATAAGTGAATAGCACTCTTCTCCTCCTCATATGGGAATCTATCCATAATAGTATGTTCACATTCATATGGGAATCTCATTGAATGTGCTGTTTTACTCATCAAGTGCATGCATATCAAAAACTCACTTAACCACCTGAAGACACAATTAGTCACCGACTCTAGGATTCCTCAATCGTGTTAGAACCAACAAGACCCATAAAACACAAGCACAACTAGATCCTAACAAATTGAATTGTTCTGATACGAAATAACAATAATAACCATCTAGCTTTTATTATACTAAGTAGACTCAACTATACAAATTCTTTGTTTCCATTGCACTAAATCAAGTAGTAATTTTTCATTTAATTCCAAGTATGTAAACTCACTCCTTATTATTTTTACTGTATCTTTTTTATTTTTCTTTTTCTCTTTTTACATGAATAAGATTCAATAACTCAACCTTTCTTAATACGACCTTTATTAACATACAATTTATATGTCCAAATCATCTAAGGCTCTGTTTGGCATTATTGTGTTGTATAAAAAGGTACTATATTATATAGTTATATTAAAAAGTGCTGTTGAATAAAGTTATTTTATCTATTTAGCAAATTGATATTAAAAGATGTTTTCAAAGGCTGAACTATTTGAAAAAAATTGTTATGCTATTTAAAAAATTTATAATTTTGACTAAATTAGATGTATAAATAAAATTATTATTTTTATTACATATATTTTATTAATAAATTATAAAATAAATATATATAATTTAATATTTTTATTTATATTATTTTTTATATGATAAATATTATTATATATTATTAAATATAACAATTATATTTATACTTTGTTAATTTTAAAAATATGTATTTAAAGAAATAGTTTTATATAATGATTTAAATTATATAAGTTATAAATTAATTTTATATTATTAATATATAAATAAATTTTACTTTATAATATATTATTAATTATATTATAACATAATTATAATAATTTAAAATTTTATACTTATTATTTTAAATGGATAATTACCTACATGCCACACCATTTAGTTTTATTTATACTTTACCCATCCATTTTTAGTTAATTACGCTATGCACACTCAAAATATTATAAAATCTTACATATACACATTTGAATTAAAGCTTAATCAAACAAATTTTGAAAAAAAAATTCTGTCAGTAAATAATTAAAATTATATTTTTATCCTTAATGGTACATATTTTTCTCCTTAATGGTACATATTTTTCTCTTTCTCAATACCACACTAAAGCGTTGATTTATCCTAAAATCAATTCATGTTGCGGATGTTTCTTTCCTTTGCCGCCACCTAAACATTAAGGTTTTAGAATTTTCACTCAAAATATATTTAAATATTCT
Source organism: Apostasia shenzhenica (assembly GCA_002786265.1). NCBI lineage: Eukaryota > Viridiplantae > Streptophyta > Magnoliopsida > Asparagales > Orchidaceae > Apostasia > Apostasia shenzhenica. The sequence continues at coordinate 3,868,383 of KZ451885.1, read as the reverse complement.
TAAAATAATATGATGAGCAGCTCAGATTTTTTTTAATCTAAGTATAGTTAGGTTATTGAAAAATTATGATTACTCATTATAATAGAAATAAGTTAAAATATGTGTATGTAAGATTTTATAATGTTTTGAGTGTGCATAGCATAATTAACTAAGAATGGATGGATAAGGCATAAATAAAAGTAAATGGTGTGGCATGTAGGTAATTATCCCTATTTTAAAATATATTATCATAATATAAAATTATTTAATTTTATTTATATATTATTATGTAATGTAATTATATAATATAATTACATATTTCATAATAAATATATTATTTATATTATATCTTTACTATATGATTCATATAGCTGACCCCACCTAGTGAGATTAAGGCTTGGTGGTTGTTGTTGTTGTATATCTTTACTATATGATAAATAGTTATAACATAACTATTAAAATTCAATTATTTTGAAGTTATCTTCGTCTTTAATTAGTTATAGCAAAAGTAATTTTCTAAAAAACTATTTTTTTAGCTTTCTCCGGTAGCTATTTTTCAACTTTTAAAAGTTAAAATATCTTCTAAAATGTTTTGCCAAACGCAACTTTTAGTTTTTAGCTATATGAAAAAGTGTTTTATCTTTTTATGCATACATATTCATTTATGTGATACTTATTTTATTTATATGTTTCTACTTTATAGACCAAGTATCATATAGCATTACTGATTTTACTACTATTTTATAACATTTACCTATAAATTCATGCATTCATCTACTTTACTCATCCTACTTGGATCCTGATAATAATATTTCTATTTATTTCACTATCATTTTATATAATTAATCCAATAATCTAAATCGCTTACTTTTCTTGACTTGATCACTAATTATCACGTCCTTATGGACACTCATCTTCCATCCACATAAGAATTCATCCACATTAATCTTTTCTTATCTTATGGGCTATTTTAACCAATCAAGTATATGCATATCAAGAGCCCACTCAACTATTTATAGATACAAAGAAAGTAACCCACTCCTAGATTCCTCAACCATGGTAGAACACAACCAGCAAAAACCACTTTATCCCATGCAATCCATTGGCTTGATACAACACGCTAGAAAAGAAATATCAAGTGGCAGAAGTTGAGCTCAATACACAAATAAATGTACACCGATTAACTCAAAAGCTCAGGCCAATAGATAACATCCAGCAAGACCTATGGCAACACAACTCCCATGAACACTTGATCCCAACTGATCAATTAGCTCTAATACCACATATTAGGAAAGAAAAACCACGATACTACGCTAAGACTAGCACATAGGCAAATGTACTCAGTTAGCCCAAAATCCTAGACAAATAGGTAAAAGCCACTACTTGTATATCAACATCATATCAGTTGAATTACAAATATAGGATAATTGCTGATGTAAATTTCCAACAAGCCAAGGCCTTAATTTGAAGCTCAGATAAACCTCACTAAGTTACCAAATCAAAGAAACTTTTGGTTATGAAATTAAATTAAGATTGGGGTCATTTAAGATAAAAGTTAATATAAAGTCTAAGAATTAAGACCACAGCAAGACTTAGCCCAATCAAAGATACTTAGCTTTACCATAATTAACGAATTCTCACAGTAACAACTTCAAAATCTTCCAGTGAGACGTACCCAAAGAAGAAAGAAGGATAAATTTTCAACTGTCATTGTAGTAATTCAGGAGGTATCAAATATTAATGTTCTAGTAAGTCTTATTCACAAAGTTGCATCTCACACAGAAATTACTTGAGGGAAGAAGATATTAATGCCCTTACCTGTATAGGCTTGTCTCTATCTTTTGACTCAGTGAAACTGAGTGAATCCAAAAATGGGCAAGAAATGCTGAACACAGATCTCTATAATTAAGGAAATTTTCCTAGTTAAATAAGAGAAGAATCCAACTTCCTTTTTTTTTGGAAAAAGAAGAATCCAACTATTGAATGCGATATGTTGTTCACTTTAATTCATCTTTTCCTTTTTTCTATGATGAAGATACTGTTTAATGTCAACAATTAACACCTCTCACTCATAAAATTTGAGAACAGACATGAGTAAAGAAAATAAAAAGTCAGATAATAGAATCTTTCAGCTCAACGAGCGCACTCTTCTCCATGGTGCTTCAGGCAAACGTTGGTTAGAATGACAAATTGTCTTCGACAAAATGCTATCAGATAAGTTTATGGAGGTAATATGAGGTTATGTACAAATTATCACTAGAAATGGCAAGAATTTGCAAGTTCATGGATTCAGGAAATTCAACAACGAGGAATAGAAGTTTGAGAAATAAAAAGCATGGTCACCTGATCAAAATTACACTTGTTTGTAAAATAGTTACTGCAGCCTGCGGCAATGGAAAAATTCAACATATATTGAGAACTAGGTAACAAAGAATATCAACCAATGCTTAATGTACTCCATAATTAATAGTACCAACCAGATTAGTCTTAATGGTAAGTAGAACAACTACCAAATACACAACAAACCAAATTCGTACTACACTACTACCGACTCGCTCATTTTTGGTTTTAATTTATCAAACATTAATGGCACTTACAACAACAACAACAACCAAGCCTTAATCCCACTAGGTGGGGTCGGCTATATGAATCCTTTGTTTCCATTGTGCTCTATCAGTTACCAAATTCTTATCTAAGTCTAAATAACTAAGATCAAACATTAATGGCACTTAAAACATAAAAAAACTGTTGATATGAAATTAACTCAGCAACTTAAAAATATTGATTTTAAACTGCATATGCCTCTGTAATTACTCAACTTCATAGCAATGAATATACAATACCATTGCAAGCTAACCTAGCCGCTAGAATTTGTATCCTAGTCATTTAGAATGTAGAAATATGAAAATGCATATGCAATTCAAAATTGTATTAGAGATGCCCATTTGTTTAAAACCTCCCTCTTCCAGCAAAACTAGTTAGTCATGTCTTTTGATTATATAAAATTCATTAAGACATTGAGTTGACAAATTCAATGCTAAAATAATGGTCACCCTTTTTTTTAAGGTCTTGATACGGGGTCATTGATGGCAAAGCTAACTTAAGCTATTGTTCATGAATTTTCTCTGTGACAAGGTGTAACGATTTGAGTGTGGTGGAAACACTTTTTCTATAACACCTCTCGAGAAATAAGCTGCTTGAGAGAACTTTTTGATCAATACTTTCTGAAGCACACTGTTAGCTACCTTAATCTTTGCCAATTTTCATATGACTTCATACATTTTGAAAATAAGGGCATTTTCTTTCTTTTTTTTGAAATATGAATTACAAAAGAGTACATTATCCAGCATCTTCTTTGAGGATGTCAAAAAAATCAATGGTGAGAGGCATACTTTTCTCCCAACAAAAATCAGCTAAAGTACTGATGTGTACCAAAAAGTTAGCTACACTATTGATAATTCATTATACATGTAACACTTTACAAAATTAAAAAGAAAATAGAAAAACTATATGTTCTATCATTGGGTCTTGGTGTGCCAAAGGCAGCTTTTATCTACAAGTTGACATAAATATGTGTGTAAATAATAATGTGAAGCAAAAAATGGCTAGAAAGCAGTCAATTATGATAAACATGAATTATTTATTTATTAAGTATACTGTAATATAATTGTGATGAGATTTAACTTTGTAATTCTCTCTACTTATTTATTACAAAATAACAACAAAATCTTAATCCCATCTGCTACATGGATTTCTCTCCTCCACTTGTTTTATCTAAAGCAGCTTTCTCTATGCAAGTGAGATACTATAATTTTGTTATTATAAAAAATTATTTGATTACCATGAAATCTATATGTTTTAAATTTTGTATGGATATTGACATGTTACTACTATAAATATTTGTATTAATTTATCTCTAATATTTTATATGGACAGATTGTATTATTTTCATATAATTTACTTTTTTGTAATATGAATAATTTTGTCTGATATAATTAATTTTTCAATATATTCATTTTGAATACTTGACCTCTTTTAGGCTAAGACAAAAATATCTATATAAAAACAGTTTAATTTGTATGATACTATTAAGCTCACTAGAGCGTATAGAAATAATGTTTTCTTAATGCAGCCAAATGGAGAAGAAAAATCCATGTAGCTGATCCCATTTAGTTTGGGATAGCAGCTTTTTCATTGGATGAGTTATACTCTTATTAAAAATTACTGATTTCATGAATATTAATAACATGATGTTCAGTTTCTTTTGTAGCAGTTTTGTGACTATGATTAACATATTTAGTAATTATACATAAATACTGTACATTCAAGCATGCAATTTCTTAATCCTTTTTGTTTTGAATGTCAAAGTTTAACAGGAAAAAACTTTTCTAGTAGATAAAACAAACCAACAGCAGGAAGAGATTACCTTTGCGCCATGCTCAAGAACACCGAGATGATACTTCCCGCCATTGAACAACTAGGAAAGACTCAGTTGCTTCCTTCATTAGACAGCATGCCCACAATGAAACATCTCAGTTATCATGATTGCTCAAAATTTGATGAGTTAATTTGCTTGCTTGACTGTTCCAAATAAGACATACATTTCAGCAAAGCAGAGAACAGAAGATCTGACTTTACCATGCAAAAGTTTAAAAATGTAAGAAATTTACCTTGTGAAAGTATTTCTTTCTTAGCTTGATTGCCAAGCGAATACACCTTCTAACATTTATTTTCAACACATTGTCATTGAATATCTATAGGTACAAAAGGGATGTATGAGTAAGGACTTAAGCACATGCTAGAAATTTTCTAATTGCCATGACCTAATAAGCACTGAAAATTGCAGAATATAACTAGTTAACAGCATAAGTAATGCTTTATGCAAATAAATAAATGCCATGACAAAAGTTTTAAAAAATGTGAACCTACCTTGATTACATCATCAAATGAATGAGTTTCTCGCATGATCTTTTGCCGGTTAATGATAAGAATTGCAGCAACACAGAAAACAGACAATTCATCATCCCCCTTTCTAGTTGGCCCATTGTTGTAAGCCTGATCATGTCTGACCCAGAAATTAGCTTGTGTAAGGCCACAGAAGGGATGCCTTGAAGAAGCTCGTAACCCACCATTACTAGAATCCCATGTTTCATTCCTGTGAGGACAATGCACACTTTTGACTGTCCCTATACCATGATCAGCAGTTTCTTGTTCAGCCTCTGGACAAGAAACATGTACTATCAATTGTTCAAGGCAATTTTCCTCCAAATGCTGCACACCAGCTTCATCAAAATCAGCTGCCCACATCATCTGCAAAATGGCCAATACAAAATATGACAACACCAGCAGCAACAGGCTGGGAGAGAGTATAACTTATGCATCGGAAATCAAAGTACAATGATTCATTTAATGGACTTCATGCCATTGTTGCAAAGTTTGCCACAGGAAATCTGAGCTTTGTATAAATAGAACTTTACTGATTAACAAGCATAGACAGGAAGGTTTGGCATATTGAGCAATTTAGATGCATGCTTACATGTAAAATGTGAGAGGTGATTTATCCTATTAAAGTGAAACAAATATTATTACACAAAGCATTGGAAACATAAAAGAGTATGAAGTAAAAGCAAATCAAGGTTCTAGGATAATATGTTCAATAAAATAAATAAACCATTAAAACAACTAACCTCCCACATGAATAGAGCTTCATTGAAGGACAGTTCACGACGAAAAAGCACCAACAACATCCGGAAAGCAAAATGAAGGCTTTCAGCTCCTATGACCGACAAATGATCAAACAATACAGCATCTGTTAGTTCCAAGATCTTCCATAAAGCTTGTAATTGCTTCATAACACCAGTTGGACCTTGCATCTGAAAATTTTCACGCTGCAAATGAAGGAAAAATATTACCAATTAAAAGAAAATTGGGTAGAGATAATATGCATAGAAAAAGCATTACCATTCTCCTCAGAAGCATCTCAAAGCACCAAAAGGCATCTGCATTATCATCAAATAGCACGACAAAAGGAGAGAGCAAATCGCTCATACCTGATTACACCGAATGATTATTTATGAAAACATAAGCCAGTTTTAGCACATTGCCACATTAATTAAAATTTAAAAAAAAAAGAATAGATGACATAATTCAACATTAAAGAGAAAGTACCTTGGCAATACCCAGTGTCTGGATCAATCCATGCATAAACAGCTAGGATATCTGACATTCTAGCCATATTTTTTGAATCTCCATAGAAATCAAGTTGACTATCAGTTCTGACTACATCAACAACTGAAAAACACAACAATCACTTTCAAAGATAGTAAAACACCACGCAAACTATTGTGATAGCATGTTAGTTAAAATTTGGAAGGCTGGGTTCACCAATGCGATGGAGAGTCCATAGCCACTCGGAAACTCTATCTTCAAGGGCAACTGGTCCATTTGATGCTGTTGTTTCTGCCTTTGCCTCATCTGGAGCATCTGATATCCTTAGTACGCCAAGTGTTTCAGTTCTGTGTGCAGACTCTTTTTGCACCAAAACTTGTTCTTGAGTATTTGAACTAAAAAACTCAGTTCCATGGCTGCTTGATCTAAATATGACATTAGATGAATCGTTTGATTCCATTATTAGATCATGGTTATTACTAATTTGAAAACTATGCATACGCTCATCACGGAACCTCAATACACGTTTGGAGGAAGATAATTGATCATCATGTAATTCACTACCACTGTTACCCCTATCACAGTTTTGGAATAAATTTGTTACAGGAAGAGGAGGAAAATCAAGAAAACCCTCAGCTGCAAATTGTTGTTCAAGCATTTCAGTTTCTGGTTTTTCAGATGGGAAGTTATGTTCCATAGAAGGTGGTTCAACATATGAAGAATCACGAGCTGCACTACCTGTACTCATCCTAACTCTAAATAGCTCAGCTGAATTGCTAGATTTCCGTTTTTGATGTGTGTAAGACATAACCAAAGAACCATTATGCAGATCAGAATATGCCTCTAATTTTGTAGTAGTATCCTGGGAAGCTCGGCCGCTTGCATCCAATGCTTCCCTAGAGTCATTATATTTAGAAGAAGTCCTCATATCCATTACTTTGGACCCAACAACATAGGCAAGAGTTCCGGTTCCAATGCTAGAGTGCATTGCTTGGCACTGCCTTATCAAATCATCATAACGCTCCCTGCATCTAAGAATAAACAGTGAGTAACATCATAATGACCTACAGGCCTAGGACCTTGCTGGAACTAGTCTATACATAATAAGAATAGGAGTATCATAGTTAGCCAGGAATCAACAGATACATACCAGGTCAGGAAAAAACTTTCCACATTACTGTAACCAAGTTCTCTACTACGAAGAGTGACTCTTCGCTGTTTAAGTCAAAACAAATGGCAAACACTAACCCACTCCAACACGTGCAGCCATGAATGAATCATTCCAAATTTTTTGCCCTTTTATAGAAGTCCCTTGTGCCACTGGTACTAGAACTAGAGGCAAAGAAATGTAGCTTCAATGGTCATAGTTAAGCAGTGGGGGTGTTGGAAACAGTGAGATAGCTATTCTAGCATCCTAGCCTCCAGGCCAAGACCAAAGCAATGTCACAGTTAATATAGTTAACTCTGTTTAGTTCAAGTCCAAGTTGAACATGGCCATTTTTTAAAAAAATATATAAAAAAATATAATTTTTTTTAGATATATATATATATATGATGAGAAATAAAGTTAGTTAGTTGTGAGAAAATAAAATAAAATTGGTTGATGTATTGAGAATTGTATAAGCTGTTTTATTTTATTTTTTTAAAATAGTTATGTCCGACCTGGGCATGAACCAAACAGGGGGAGACCCGTGTTGATATTTTCCGATAAAATAACACATAATGTTATGCCTACGTTTTCAGCCCAAGCTATTGGAAACTACTAATATCATTAACTCACTAGCTATTGAGACTTTTAGTGTCCCAAAAAGGAGGTCAAGGGTCATATCCTCAACTTTGTTTTCAATAAAAAATTAACCACATTTGGCTGAGACATGAACCTAACAAGCTCTAAACATTGATAATTAAATGATGAAACCAAGGTCAACATAATAGCTACTCAAAGACCTCGATCCATTCAAACTAAAGCGAACTAACCGGTTCTTAATTATGGATGAGCCTACATGTAACTTCATAAGGTGTGGTGTCCACAACAATTACCCAAGCCAGGTGAGGAAAAAAGTGTACCAACGTAAAAAGCTAGAGTAAAGATTATAATCAAGTAATCCTTGACATAATAGGAAACTATTGGTTTCGGTCCATCTAAATTAAAGCAAATAGGTCAAATCTTGGGCACTGATCATAAAACCTATACTGAGAGCATTAATTTTGGCAGCTGTGGTGTCTGCACCAAAATAACTAAGCCCCAATACCTTATGTATTAAGTATGCCCTGTTGCAAGAAGTTAGCATTTTTTTTGAAAGTTAGCATTTTTTTTGAAAGAAAATAGTAATTTATAAAGTTATAAAATGTACAACAGTATCTTATATAAGTGATGCTCAATGTATGTCATTAATAAAATATTTTTACAAAACAACTTAGCGACCAGTTTTATCACGCTTTATTCAGTATACCACATCCTTATCTCCTTTCTTATCATGTGGACAATTCTAATAGGGAGTGACAAAAGAAGTAATATATTATTGAGCGCATCATCCCAAATAAAAATTAAAATCTCAAGAAATCCTTACATCAAACTACAGTAACTAGTACTCTTGAGCAATATGGTTCTTATACTCCTTTTTCTAGGGGTTTCAACTCTCTTTCTGTAAAGTGATGGGCAATACTACCTAATGCTCACATTGGCGTGTCAATTCATAAAATCCTCTATTGGAAATGAATGTGGATTCAACAATATTATGGATTTTTTAGTGACTGGCAATTTACTTTTCTCTTTGGAAATAGTAAAATCTTTGGCAAATTAAAATGTACTAGAACATTAGACAGCAGTTAGTTTGATCAAGTTTATAAAAAAGAAGACGTGCTTGAAATTTAAGAAATTAATTTGATCAAGTTTACAAATAAAGAACGTGCAAGCTGCTCTGAGCCCTACTACTGATTGAAAGACAAATTCAAACAACCAACACCAACAACCGGACAATCCTTTCTCCTGAAAAATATGAACCATCAAATTTACTTCCCAAGTCAACTCTACTTTCCGAATCCAATAAGTTTGATCAGCTAAAAGCAATTTTCTCAATAGAACAGAACACTGCAAAATTCTTCAATAGGAACAAAAGAATATATGCTGAGAACTCAAATTTCACAGAATCTATAATATTCTATTCCTAATTGTTTTTTACAGCAGATCTTTATGAGCATCTTATATATGACACCAAAATACTTTAACTGTTTTCTAGGGATTAAGAAAGAAAAAGAAAAATGTGCATAAAAATAAGACATTCTCATATCTCAAAACATCATATTATATTTCACTAAGGAAATACGAAACTAAACAAAGCATAACCTTCGAGCTATCCTAAGTTGCCTCCTGTAATCTGCAGTGCTGCTAAGAGCATAGCATCCCAGAAGAAACTCCCACACTTCTGCTCGAATGGAAGGATCTACACCCTATTAATGGAGAACATGTAACAGTTTAAATTAATGAAGAACCACATTTAAGAAATTAAAAATACATAGATAAACCTTCGGCATAAAAATTTCCATTATTTTTGAACAGATCAAAGTTAATGTAGTTTAATAAGATCTCAGAATATCTAGCAGAAGATAATATTTCAGGCAATAGGTACATTCATAACAATCTTAAAACATCTAAATAGCAACTAAGCTGAGCCTACATATGCAACGGGTTGAGTTATGCCAAATTAGTTCACCCACATATTTTCCCTGGATCATCAAGTAAGCTCCAGGCAAACCACCATCATTTTAGACTTAGGACCAAGTATTAGAAAAGTGACATGGTCCAACATAACGCAAACATGTTAGCATATGAAACTGGCCCATTGATGGGTCAATTTGGGATTAACTGGAGCCTGCATAGACCAACCAAACTATAATAGGATGAAATAAAACTACCCAAACTTTTTTAAAATAAAGGTAATAAACGTATCAATAAACCAAAAAAACAAGTGCAATAATAGAACTAGCAGCAAGTTCGAGTTTCATCATGGTTAATCTGTAACAGTGTCATCAAAAAATATTTAAAGAAAAATCAAACAGTAAATGGAAAGAAAAACAGAGTAGTGTGCAGCACTAAGAAATACTTACTCCTAGAATTATCAGCTTAAGTGCTTTCTGAAATCCTAGAGCCTTCCCCTCACTATCAAAAACTGTCTGCCAATTTTCTGGCTTGAGCATCCTGCTTCTCTGTATAATTTTAAGGTGAAGTAAAAGACCTACATACTGAGTTTCAAAAAAAAAAGACCTACATACTAGTTGGCAATGCCCACAGCTGTCAAACAAAGTCAATAAAATACTTTGCTCAAGAAAATCTGCAAATGTAAATCAAACATTTGGCTCAAGAACGTAAATTGCAGAACTATGCTCGACCAATAATTTAGACGCTACTACAGAGACCTCAAATTATAAGAGACAAAGGAGTGATAGAGGAGAAGGAAGATCACAACTATGCTTAACAAATTATTAGAGGCTACTACAGAGACCTCGAATTATAAGAGAGAAAGGAACTGATAAGGAAGAGGTAAAGCCAGATATTGACATAGACAGATGGAAGAGAGAGAGTTTACACAAACATGATTCATGATGGATTTCACGGTAGTGCTTTGCTATCTTAATCCTCACGGAAAGGTAGGAAACAATTTACACCCAAGCAGTCAGCATAGAATTCATCATAATGCTTTGATATCAACATTTCTGTCTTTTGCTATAAAAAAAAAACTGTTTTTAATAAGTAAATCTCCTGGAAAACCATATACTTGTAAGAATCAAGCAGTCCGCTACTCAAATTTAGAAAAAAAAAAGTACTACAAATTAAAATTCTTTAACCGTTTACAAAACATGATAACAATAACCATCAACAGTGGCCGCAGAAATAGAATCTACTGAACATATGCAGTTGTAACTGACCTTGGTTGGCGAGTGGTGAAAGCATGGCTCCCGGATATCCTTTACAATCGAGCTTACCCGCTGTAGACTCACCACCCCTCCCCGCCCACACATACATCTCGTATCCTCCCAGTTTAAGGGCATCGGCTCTACGATCCTGTTCTCCCCTCTCCTCCACCTCACTCCCTGAAACCGAACAAACCACAATGCATTACGGGTTCCGAAGAAAATCCGCAATGAATCAAAATAAAAACTGTACCAACCGCATGGCAGGTCACGCAAGCAGGAAGAGGGAAAAAGAAGGAGATCGTCACTTTGAATCAAGATCAAAATTGGGCCTTCCAAAAGAAGCGGTCACGATTCTCTCTCGAAGAATCGGATCAAGGTAGGGTGGGGAATAGCAACGGCAGGGCAACACTGAACCGAGATCACTCGAGAAGTAGAAAATCAGTGGTAGCAACAGCGGAGCGGGGATCTAGAATTTGGAGGGATTCGGAGTCGTCGGACGGCTTAGCGAACGAACGATCAGACAGCGGCGACTCTGTCGCCATGAACAGAGACGTCCCTTTTCTCCAGCTACTGCAACAAGCTTCTAACGTATTATTTTATTATTTTTCTATTTAAAATTACCCGAGACGGAAATTTCGAAAGGATACAATTACATCAAGGTTTCTAAAGTCTTATACAAGTTTCACCTACACCTTTAGTTATATTTTTTAAAATCTTTCTCTAGAATTCAAAATAAAGGCCTAATATTTAATAATTAAAAAAAAATAAAGACCCGACTCTACAATTTTAAAATAAAGATATAAGTAAAAATAAAAATAAAAATAAATTAAAATATAATTATAAATAAACTATAAGAACCTATTAATAATTTACTTTGTTTATTTTTGTTAACAAAAATTTCATTAACAGTTTTTAATGATTAACATAAAATCCAGCCTTTGTACTTTTTCAAGTAAATTACAAGTGATTTAATGTTAAAAAAATTTACAAGTGATATTATGTCAGTGGATTGGATCATGACTCGATGACGTCATCCTAGCCATCATGCGACTCATGTGTCTTCGAGTGGGTCAGATCAGTTGTAACCTTTGAGTCTCCACCGAACTAAATATCAATGATAATTGAATTCTATTAAAATTACTTGTTCAACAAGTTCATTCAATTATCTCTATTTTGGCTGGAGACTCTCGTGGTTAAAGCTACACTCAAAGGGAACAAGAGGCTATTGCTTCACTAGGTATTACTGTTGTATTCTGATAACCAATAGATCTGAAATATTGAAAGTATCAACAATTCCCATTATTCAGTTGACCCAATTTAATAAAAAATTTAAAATAAATTAAATTAGAGATTTAATTATCTTAAATTATCATAATAAAATATTTAAAAAAAATTCTACACTTAATTATAATAGCTCACTATTAATTTTATTGATTTTATTTATTTTATAATACATAAATAAAGGAACTGATATATGCAATGAACTAAAATAAAATGCAAATACAAATACTGACTAGACTCAAACCTACGATATGAAAAAAAAATTAAATGTATACAGACTTGATTTATGACCTTACTAATGCTTACGGGATAATTAATTCTGATTATAGGCATATGAAAAATAGGTTAGAGTCACGAAAGATGCGGTTCCTAATAGGTGTCATAAAGTTCTCCAGAAATATTTGGCGAACCGTACAGCACACTAGTTAGATATTCGCATAGCCCACCATTCAGTCTCATGCATCATCTGCCTACATTGGTCTACAGGTACTGAATTTTTACTAAATCTAGGATATGCATAAGTATGCTTAACTAGATTGAACCTATTGACCTCATAATAATTGTAACCTATAATAATCTCAATGTGATCAATAGTGTCATCAATATAGTAAGATGATTTAGTGGTTCTTATCAAATCTATGATCTGTATTTTTTTATGACTCAGCTCTATGATTATTTTCTCAACTTGACTTTCAACTTCTATCATATAACTATTTTTCTCGTGCATCTCATCCTCGTACTTTTCGTACTCTTCGGCTAAATTAGGATCTGCTATATAAATGGATATAGGTAAGGAATCAAGTTTCAATACTTCAGGAAGAACGAAGGTCTCCATGGAGAACTCATTCAAAACTTCTTTCATCAAGAAACTAGATTGGTCACCTATAGTTTCAATAGGTCTGACAATGAGAGTAGGAACTGGAGCAAATGGTACTAATCTAGGGTCATGTTGTTTATTAGGTGTGGATATGCGATCGAACCTTGCGATAAGCTCAGATAATATAGTTTCTATTTTAGAGTCCATACTCACATGATACTTATATTAGACAGTAATAAAAAAATTATAATACAGAATATGTAAGAATGATCAAATAAAATGCCCTAACCTAAATTATGCTCTGATACCAAGTTGATGCGGGACGGAAAAAGATGCCAATGATATTTTATATTTATATTTAGCAAAAATATTTTCTAAATAAATTATATGATAAATAAGATTTTTGAATCCCGTAAATTAAGATATCTTAAAATTAAAATTAAACTGGATCGTATGATAAATACGAATTTATCAATTTAGATTAGGGCGTCAATTAAATTCAATAAATCAGATCCGAGGTTCAGGAATTTAGGATAGACATCTCACAGTTAAATTTAACAGTAATTGACACACAAAGAAATATCGGGTCACATAATTAAAGCCAAATAAATAAGTCAAGTCAAACGAATAATTTGTGTTGAAATCAAATAATCAGCTTAGCTGCCTTCGGAAAAGAATTTACCAGCGATTTGAATCGGAGAAGAGTCAATGAATTAATCTGATCGAGTACGGGCGGACAAAGAGCAAACGGCCTGCGGGAGGGCTCAGAGACGGGCGGGCGCAAGCGGGCGCAGGCGGGCGCGAGGGGGCAGGCGGGTGCGCTAGAGCGCGGGCAGGCAGGGGCGCGGGCTGCCAGGCAGGCACGCGGGCACGCGGGCAAGGTGGGCACGCGGGCAGGCGGGCCAGGCGCTCGGGCAGGCGTGGGGGCGGGCGCTGGGCGGTCACACGGGAGCGTCGAACGAGTCTGGCGGAACTACACAGTGCTGCGAGCGGAGCGAGCTTCGGAGGTAAGTGAGCGAAAAGATCTTTTTTTTTTTTGAAAAGTGGATAACTAGTCTAATTTAAGGATTCACACCAAAGGCTAACTCTACCCTTTCCTTCACCGGAATATCGACCCCTTAACCCGAGTCTAGGCTCTGAGAAAACTCAAACATAATTTCATTCATCAAATGCTATATTTTTTTACAATGCAAGACGACCTCTTTATATTAGGGTTTTCAGAACCGGACCGGCCGGTTCGACCGGTTCAACCGGAAACCGGCCCAAGGTCCGGTCTGGTTCAACATTAGAACCGAAATCAGGTAAAAACCGAGTTGGACCGGAAAAAACTGGGTTGAACCGGTAAAAACCGGTCCAACCGCCAAACCGGACAAACCGGAATTATTATTTGAGCTTCTTATTTTATTTTTATACATTGATATTTGAGCATTAATATTTTAATATTGATGCTATATTTTGAATAATAATTATTTTATATAATGGATGTTTAGCTAATTTATTATTTTTTTATCATAAATTTATTTCGAATTATTATAAAAGAGGCAAAGTATTTTGAATGACAAATTGACAAGAAAAGCAATTGTATTTATTTTGTTTTATAATTTTTAATTTTTTATACATTTGTTGTAGTAGTAAACTTTTTAAATTAGTTGTACTACTTTTTTCAAAATATTTTTTTTATCATATTTTAAAAATTAATCTCACATTTAGAAAATTTATATTTAATTATGATGTAATTATGAAGTCATCCGGTTGAACCGATAAAACCATGAACCGGTCGATTGACCGGTTCGATCTTCGGTTCGATTCTGAAAACTTTGCTTTATATAGAGAGATCCCATGTAGAAATTTAAAAATATAATATTAAATATATAGGCTTTTGACTTCATTTGATTATCATTATCATTGGCTGGACTTTCCTTGTTTGCTAGAATCATCGGTCGGACTTCATCATCATGACCTGAATCTCTCTTTTAATCCACATCCTTGAGTGCTTTTTGGTGTTTCTCATCTGTGATTTCTACTGGAATTCTGAGGTTGCTTTACCCATGAAACAATACGAGATTGGTCTAAAGGGGCGTTTGGTTCAATGTTATATTGATGTTATGTTATGTTATCTAGAGAAAGTAATTGTTTGATTTAATGACATCTATAAATAATCTTTTATAAAATTATAGAGTTATTAATTAAAAGATGACATCTAAATGTCATGACATTTAAATTACATAACATAACACAATGAACCAAACGTCCCCTAATTATATTCTTGAATGCAAGCAATACTTTGTTTTCTTAATTGATGGATGTTTGAGAACCTGTCAAGCAACTAGAAAGTTGATATTAAATACCTTAATCGAACTGAAGATTGGATAGTAGGAACTATTAAATAAATACATGCTTCAGAAATACATCTTTTTTTCTATTAATGAAGAACTTGTAAATTAAGAAACAGCAGAAGATTTGTGGGATTTTATTAGCACAATGATATGTGACCACCTGTTCTTGCACGAAGATACTAATTTTTGAGAATTCTTCATCATTTGAAGCAACAACGTGGAATATCAAGACATCTTGCTTGAATATTCTTATCGAGGGACTTCTCATTAAAATGGACACGCTAAAAGAAAACACGGGCATATCCTAGGTACTATTTGAGCACTACCTATTGATTGAATATTATTTTATATCTATTTTGTAATTAATTGCACTCTTCTTTGTGGTAATCCATCAAATTTTACTCAATGCCTTTGATTGTGATTGTTTTGTCCTCTTTGCAACCTCATGAGCTTAACACACTAAGACCATACGGTCATTTGTGTTATTTATTAATAAAAATACAAAATTAAAATAGAAGTCGCCCGCGCGCTATGCAACTTCTGTTGCACAGTAGTTGCCCGCGCACTGGGTGACTTCCTTTTCGTGGAAGTCGCCCGGCAGGCGAGTGACTTCATTAAACAGAAGTTGCCCGCTGCTTTTAATAGTGTCATCCGAAACATACTCTTTTTATTAATTTTATTTTAATTATATTTTAATTATTAATTAATTAATTAATTATGCTTAATTTTAAAAAAAATTTATCTAATTATATTAAGTTTAAAATAAAGTAAATATTTAATATTAAATTTATATAAAATGAGATGTGAAGTATTAGTTTATTTTTTAAAAAATAAAATAAAAATTTTGGTCGGAGGACCCAACTAAACGGGGACTTAAGCAGGATTAAAAAAATTTACTTTCTTCCGCCTCGTGCCCCAATTTCCTACAATCGGCTGTGCCCTAACCTCACAATCCTTCGTTTGCCAACATCTCGCAATCGCCAGCATTCCGGCGCTTCCCGTAAAGACCCGCCAACCTTTCTCGCGTCGCTCCGTCTCCGCGCGGACACTGCCCGCTCGCTCGCTCGCTCGCTCGTCCGTATCCACGCCGGTTCCGCTCGCTGTTCTACCTACGCAGCCGGCTCCTGCGACTGGACAGGATAGACACAGGTAGCAAAATGAAGTCCCTCCACTCTCTCGCCTTTCCTTAAGCCCTCGTTGTCCATTCCCTCCCCGCCGCCGGTTCCTCCGCATGAACTGAAGAAAGCAAGGCGGAGACAGAACATCCCTATTCTCTCTTTCTCTCCTCGTTCTCTCACTGCAACTGGATTGAACATCCCCATTCTCATTTCGGCCGTCGGTTCCTTTCTCTTTCTATATAACTGAACATCCCCAGTCTCTCTCTCTTTCTCTCTCTGCGATGCTGTTTCATCTTCCGGATGAATTGAAGAAAGCATGTATATAGGGTTGAAGAAG
>KZ451885.1:3829032-3847101 GCA_002786265.1 Apostasia shenzhenica | reverse complement strand
GATTTTTTCTATTTGCTATTCAAATGAATTCTCTATGTTTTTTTGTTATTCCAAATTGCCGATAGGTGTATTGCAACTGTAAATAATGGGGGTGTTTGGTTCAATGTTATCTTGATGTTATGTTATGTTATCTAGAGAACGTAACATCTATAGATAATTTTATATAAAATTATCAGTTAAAAGATGATATTTAGATTACATAACATAACATCAAGATAAAAACGAACTAAACGCCCCCTAAATCTCTTGAATATCCTGAATTGTTGATCATGAAATTCATGATCCAGTCAATTCTTATGCTCGAAGAATTTGTTCATGCATTGATCCAATTCTCTTTATGTTTTTGAATGCATTACTTGACTTAAGTGTTCATTGATGCTCAATTTTACAAGCAAGCTTTCAAATCCTGATTTAATTTATGTTTATATATTAACGTGCAAATTATATATTATTTTCATTCATATAGTTTAGAGGGCGTTTGGTTCAGTGTTCTCTCCATGTTATGTTATGTTATCTTTAGAAAGTAATTATTTAGTTTAATGACATCTTTAAATAACATTATAATTAATTACAAAAATGACATTACATGTTGACATTTAGATGTCATTTCAAATCGGGCGACATCTCAAGATAATACCATCAATTTGTTATTATAATGTCAATAACTTCTATCTAAATAAAAATAATTTGGATGACATTGATATTTTCTAATATCATAACATTGAACCAAACAAATCTCTATTGATGAATAATAATGATATTTAGATAACATGACATCTAAATAATATTGATATTGAGATAACACTGAACCAAACGCTCCCTTAGGGAAAATTACATTGTCATCTATTATGTTTTTTTACTCATTTAATCTTGAAGCTACATATTTATGTCATTTTATAGTTTAACCTCGGTTTGACAACTAATTAAAAAAATGATTTATTTTAGCTGACTAATATCTTAAAAAAAAATTTAAAATTATTTTATATTTCATCCCGCACAAATTTTAATATTAAACTATCATTTTATTTCACATTCAACTTAATTTTTAATATAATTAACTCACTTTATTTCACATTTTACACATTTTATTAAAAAAAATTACAAAAGTTTTAAATTATCTTTTTTTGGTCAGTGCTAATGTACAATTATGAACTCTGCCCCTTTATATTAACGAAGGGTTGGATTTTCTATTTAAATAAAATAAAGTGTTAGATCTTTCGTTACCTATGAAGAGGTGTAGTTTGTTATTATGCATTTACGTTATATCTAAATGAAAAAAGTTAAAATAAAATTATAATTTTACGAGAATGCATTGTTATTTAAAGGAAAATGGAATGATAATTTTTTTGTTTACTGGAATAAAATAGAATTTGAAAAAAAAATATTAAAAATTTATGAATATAATTTAATAAAAAATTTATTATTTATTATTATTAAATTTATATAATTAATTAGATGAAATGTGTGTATATATATATATACATATGTATATACATGTATGTGTATATTTGTGAATAAGGAAATTTTAAAATAATATTTTTAATTCATAAAAAATGGTTAAAGAATAATCGTTCTTTGAGATGGACGGAGGAATAATTATTTTATGAAATTTAGAATAAAAATTTTTATGAATTAATTATTTTACTAAAATAAACATTAAAAATAATTATTTATAAAAAATGAGAGTGAAATGGAATGAAATAGATATTCAATTCAGGTAAATTTACTCTTAAAATATGAAGTAATATATATAAATATCTGATTTTAGAGTTAAAATGAGTTTTAAAGCCACGTGTAATTATCCTAAAATGCAATATTTTATTTTAACAATAAATGTAATAGTTTTGAATGTGGCAAATTGGATGTTTGGGTTACTTCATCAGTCCCAGTTGATTTTTTTAAATTCTGATCATTTTTATGCACTCTTAAATTGCTTTTAATTGAGTTCTTATTGACAAAAATATTTCATTTGAGTTTTTTTTAATGCTTTTTGTCAATTTTCATTATCAGTTTAACATAATTTATTTTTAATTTGAATTTATAATTTTAAAATGATAAAAATATTCCTCAATCTCTTTTCAATTTTTTCTATAGATCATGTTTCAAAAGAGTTGCGTGGCATATAAAATTATTATATTTATGTATTAGACAATCAAAATATACATATTATTTTAAAAATAATAAAATTATTTACTTCGCATAGTGGATTTTATTCATCATCTGCTATTTAATTTTATCATAATTTTTTATATACATATTTTAAAAATAAGTAATAGACACTAAATGTTAATTTAATAATTAAAAAGTATTAATAATATCACTAATTAATATGATGTATTAAATTAATGGGATAATATTATTAATAATTTTTTATTATCGAATAATATTTAATTATTTTTGACTTATATTTAAAATATTTATATGAGTAAATTATAGTTAGATAGAATTAGATAATAGATAATGAATGAAAATTACAATATGGAATTAGTAATATTAATATATTTAAGATAGTATTTATATTTTAGATGTTTAATAATTGAATATGAGAATTTTATATGTAGTGTATGTAAATAAAATCAGGAGATGAAGCACGTGGCATTTTAAGACGTCCCCAGCATCAGCAGTTCACCTTAGATAATTCACCCTACTGAGCATCTGATTACCCTCAGAGAAGCAGCAGGGGAGGTCGAGAGAGACGGGCATCGGCAGCGATGGGGCTGGAGAGCCTCGAAGGGTTGATACTTGAAACGATCTTATTGAAGCTGGGACCTCGAGATGTGATCGCAGTCGCCTGCGTCAGCTCGCGGCTTCGGTCCATCTCCTCCGACGATCGACTCTGGCGCGTTTTCTGCGCTTCCGACTTCGATCTCTCGTCTCCGGAAGATCCCCATGGAAACCCTACACCTTCTTTCAAGGTTCATCTCACTCAACCTGTCCATCTTAACCTTTCCACTTAGTCGATTCAATGGCAGGACACTGTCGCAAGTTCGGTACATAAGAGCCTGCGGGGGTGTTCTTCTCCGCCATTTGGGATTTTCCGGATCCCTTGTTTTTTTAATCAATACTTAATGATTGTCCCTCATCTCCTACAAATGCGTAGAGATTATCCTCTCTAGAAGAGAGATTTCTGGTTGAGGCATTCTATATAAGCTGGGACTGCCTGATTCAACCAGGTAATCATGGTGAAGAGAAAAAAAGAAAATTTATGTGTTTTTTGGTATCAGTAGGGTAATGCAAGCGGCTATAAACTTGTTCAGGTTATTATAATTCTGTCATTTTTTGTGGATGCTGAAAATTTTTTGTTTCTTGATTTCTCTTTGGTGTGTTAATTTTGAAAATTCTTTTCTTATACAACCATTTGACATCATAAATTCATCTTTCTATGTGATTGTCTTAGAAAACTACTCGAAAGGCCGTCAAAGAAACTTCATGGATAAAGGAAACAGACTTGTCGAAAATCCTTAGATGTTTGGCTCCATACTTTAACTTTAATTGTGATGACTTAAAACCGAATAGGGCAGGAAGCCAGGAAGTGTTGCCCAAGTAATATCCATGTGATTGAATCGGAATCACCCAGATGAGAAGTAGCTCCTAAGCTTCTAAGTGGAGGGGCATAGAAATGAGTTGACCTATATCAGAAATGGAGGGAAGTTCTTCCACTGTATAAGTAAATTATGTGATCCCAAATAGTAGAGATACCTTTTGAGAAAAAATCGTGAGGCTAATTATGAAAAACTCTATACTTAAACATGCTTGAGGTGATGTAAAATTAGGATGAGTGACCTCTTGAGAAGTACTCAAGTCATGCAGTTTCCTAAAATCAAAGTAGATAATAACTCTATATTTGGATTATGGATATTACAATAATTCTAAAATATAAATGGTAAAATATAGAAGCACTCGTGTAGGAGCTTATAATTACACACGAGATTTTATGTGGAAATTCCTTGGCTCGTAGTTGCATAAACTTGGCAACTGGCTAATATAAGATTTGATTTGTCCATGTAGTGACTTGCTAAAGAATTACATGGGACTTCACCTAAGACTATCTAGGTGGAATAAGAACATACTTATCTAGTTTTATTCTTCTTTGATGATGCCATGATAATAAAATTTTGAAGACTTGATCACCCTTTGTTTAGATCTCTGCCGCTAGACTTCTCTCAACAAGGATCTCCCAATGCTTTCTAACTCCATTCTGTTGTACTCTCTTAGAAACAGCATCAACCACACCCTTGTGCCTTTCTACTCCTTTTTATAGCACATGAATAAAGTGATGGTTTTTTAATTTTTCTTGTACATTCTCGAAAGTGCCTTCACGTCGCTTTCTTAGTGCAACCACTTCAGCGTGATAGTTGTGTATAGGCCTGCTTATCGGACTGATACCACCCGAAATCAATCCAAAACTAGTCCGGTAATAGCCTG
This sequence comes from Apostasia shenzhenica, assembly GCA_002786265.1. Taxonomy (NCBI): domain Eukaryota; kingdom Viridiplantae; phylum Streptophyta; class Magnoliopsida; order Asparagales; family Orchidaceae; genus Apostasia; species Apostasia shenzhenica. The sequence goes on along the minus strand of KZ451885.1, from coordinate 3,842,676 downwards.
TTTGGCCCAGAATCGATTGAACTGTACCGGTTCTGGCCGGATTTGGGGCATAAAACTAGATTGGCATGGTTTTGCTCCCTAAAATCAGTTAACCAGTTGATGTATTATCCTCCAATTTTCATCAATTTTTAGCTTCTTCTGCTCTTTCAAAAATTCTGTAAATACATTTAAATGGCTTCCCAATATCGATTTGCTATCGTTTCTTCCTCCAGTCACCAGCGGAATACGAATCCAAATTACGTTCCAGAACTCGATCGTTTTCCTTTACTCGGTGAGAACTTTGACGAAACTTCAGAACCTAATCTCGATCTATCTGCAAAATATGATCTTGAGGTAAGTGGAGATGTTGGCACTAGCACTAGCCCATCAACTCAATTTTCTAGTGTCTTCAACAAGTCTCAGACAAAACGTAGTAAGGTTTGAGAATTTTTTGAATTATAAATTAAACCTACTAGTAACTCGGAGAAACCTGAGTACGTTGATGTTTGTAAAATTTACAAAAATCAGTACTCGTAAAAATAAAGTGATACGAGCGGTGGGACTAGTATATTTAAGAAATACTTAGTTAGACTTTATAAGTTTGATGAAAAACTTATCAACCTACTACTGTAGAGCCAAACCAAACACAATTAAATACACAGAATAGATCTATGCCATAGTCATTTAGAAATAATAAGGTACATGAAGGTTTAGTTCAATTTGTTATATGAACCGAACATCCTTTCATAATATGTGAAAAAAAGAAATTTTTAGAATATGTTATTTAGTATTTACAACATCAATATAATCATACTTTTAGACATATATTTAAAAAAAAATTTAGGTCAATATACGAAGAATATAGAAAATCTTTCATTTAATATCTCATTAATATTACTTATAGTGTTAGTTTAATTTTAATATTTGGACTAGCATAAATGACACAAGTTACTTAGTTGTTACTTATTATTGTATTGATGAACAGTGGGGAATTTATAGTGTTAGTTTAATTTTAATATTTGGACTAGCATAAATGACACAAGTTACTTAGTTGTTACTTATTATTGTATTGATGAACAGTGGGGAATGTAGAAACATATATTATCATTAGATATATTAGATGAAGCTCAAACAAATTCTACTATTTTTACTTACATTTAGAATGTTCGTAAAATTTATGGTATAGAAAATAATTTTTTTCTATTACTTTAGATACTTCGAATAATAATTCTGCAATTAATTCCTTATACAATTTCTAAAATCTCCTCTTTACGAATCTCTTTTTCATGTTAGATGTGCATATCACATTATAAACTTATGTGTTTCTTGTACTTTTAATTTTCAATATTTGATTATTAGTAAATTTAAGTATGTTGCAAAATGAATTCGTTTGAATTCAAATATTAGATGTGAATGAAAATATGTTTGTATAAGTACAAGAAAAAATTATATAAAATTTTTATTACCTATTGAAACTAAATGGAATTCACTTCATCTTCGAATCATTTTTACCGTATGAAGATTTACTTACTACCTTTTATCATCTGTATACAATTAACCATGACCTTCAATTATGTTTTTATGATTAGATTTTCTTAAAAAATATTTTTGAGTTACTATCAATTTTTAAGGAGTTTACGGAAATATTTTAGGTTGTTATCCGACTTCACTTATTTTTTTGCTTTATATTTTTCAAATATTTCAAAAAATTTTAGAGCTTAAATCAAATCCAATTCTTGAAACTTTTGTTGCTGATATGAAACTAAAATTTAATATATATTGGAAAAAATAATTTCACTTTTATATTCAATAGCTCTATGCTTGATCCCCGCCAAGAGACCGAAGCCATTGAAACTTTTTTCGAAAAATATTTTGATTTCTTGGAATGTAATATTGATGCCAAGAAAGTATCTATTTTTGCAACTCTCCAAGATTTATTTATTTTTTATTATAGTGAGCAGGTTGCGAGTAAAAGTGTGAGATGTGTGGAGATACAAGCAGAAATACAGAAGAAACCTAACATTTTTAACGTTCTTAAGTCAGCGATGACAAAAAAATTTCTTGCTTAAGAGAAAGGGAAAGCACCTGCTAGCGAGCAATCCACGACACAGAGTCAAGTCCTTGCAAATTTGAATGAGCTGCAGTTTTATTTACACTTTAAGGAGAAATTTGACGATGATATGAGCTTATTGGAGTGGTGGAAAAGCTCATCAAAATAATACTACATTCTACCTGTTTTGGTTTGAGATGTTCTAGCGGCACAAACATTAACTGTAACATCTGAATCAACACCACAGTAAGAATAATAGGAGACTATAGAAGTAGCTTATCTATTGCGACTCTTTGCATACTTGTCTACAGGATTGGTTTATTGCTGAATCACAAAATTTATAGTACAATTTTGTGGATGAATTCAAGAATAATAATTCAGAAGAAGAAGAGGAGTACCCCAGAAGAATTCTTTGTGATTATAATGAATGATTTTTTTTGTAATGCGAAATATCTGTACAAGCTACAATTATTTTATTGTAAAATTTTTCATTAATACTAATAATATTTTTTAGAAATATTTTTCTTTCTTTTGATGTTAATTTTTTAGAAATGTTAAAAATATAAAATATATTTTTTATACCCGACCCAAATACATAGATCCGGACCGGACTCGGACCAGTAACAAGTTAGGCTAACCAGTTCCGAACCTAGTTTGGAACTGGCTGGAACCAGACCAGACCAGTTCCAAGTTCGGTTGGACCTAAACCGGTTTGGTCCGGTCCAGTCTAGTTAGCTGGTCTAGTTGTGTAGTACAATGACACAGCTACTCCTCTTGTATTGTTTGACATTCTTTAATTTTTTAGAATGATGTATTTGATTCGCTTAAGGAAGCATCTCAGTGAATTTATGAACGAGCAACTCCTTGAGTCAAGTCTTCTGTGTGCCACTCCTCGAAGATTGCTCCTTTGAGGTCTTCCTATGCGAGTTTTGCCTATCATTGTTTGTGGCTTCTTCCTTTGATGTTTCCAAACCATGTGTTCAAACCTCGATTGGCTTCATTCTTCAATGTTTCTAAGCCTCATGTTCAAACCTCAGTTGAAGTTTCTCTTCGTCGAGGTTTTCGTACTTGTCAAAACTTTAATGAGTCTCTTTGTCAAGGATTCCCGATACTAATCAAAACTTTGACAAGTTTTTTCAATAATGAATTTTTCTGAGAAACTTTCTTCTAGAAGCTTTCTTGAATTCTTTCTCAACATTCTATTTATCATTTTACTTCAATTTCTTCTCCTTTATTCCAAAAGAAGAAGTTTTAATTGATTTCAAAGAATGCAACTCACTCTGAATGAGAGAGGTGGTAGTTATCAAATTAAAAAAGCCTAAAGGATAGAAACTACGATGAATAGGTTTTATTTCAGAATTAGCAGAAAATTTTTTGTCAGTGTTACCGATCATGCATTATTCAACAAAACATTGTTGTAGTTGATTTTTCATAAAACGTACCAAACTTTCAAATTTGTTCTATGCATTATTGAGTTAGCTGTTGATTCCAATACTCTGACCGTACATTTATATGTTTAGAGAGGCATCATCTCACCCCATTATCTCATGTCATTTATACTCAGGTTGCTTATGAGATGTGGATGAGATCATTTTCAATGTATCCGGTGCCTCTCGTGAAGAGAGTGAAGCAGTGTTGGAGTGCAATTAGAAGCTGGATGGCTGCTAATTTTCCAGAAGCCAATGAGACTCTGAGAAGGGGTGCTACTGAAGCTGAAATTAAACAAGCAGAAGACAAGCTAGGCGTGAAGATTCCTATCCCAACAAAGGTTTTATACCGTTTCTGCGATGGTCAGGATACAGTTGCTTTTGATAATTCAGATGCGAGGCGATTGGCTCCTTTAGGTATTATTGGGGGCTATAAATTCTATGGTCATTTGGTTAATGTGCACCTATTGTCTTTGTCCCAAATTATCGAGCAAAGTAAGGCATTTGAAAAGGAGATAGGATTTACCAACCGGAAGATTGTTGTAGCAACTTCCTACTACTTTGAGAAGTCGTTCTTTCTTAGCTGTGGCAATGGTCAACTCTATGTTGGGACTAAAGATATGTCAAGTACTGGTGAAATGATGCCATGCGTACCTTCGAAACTAGTTAAGCCAGGGCTGCCACAGGATGCGCTACTGCTTTGGTTGGAAGAACACTGTAGACGACTTCACAGTGGTATTCTTCGAACTCGTATGCTCTTAGATCTGCGAACAATCAGTATATTTCCTGATGCACCTCATCAAAGTCATTCCCAAACAGTTTGTTCACATCCAGAGGCAATTCCCGCTTGTTCAATTGCTGTAACTAATGGTGTTAAGGTACTGGAAAGGTTAAAATCTGTTTAGGAGCAAGTTTAAGATTGATCTGTTTAATGTTAAAAAAGAAATAGTGCTCTTATTCTGGATTTCAATAAATTTGAGAACCCCCCAAAAAAGGTTGAATTATTCAAATTGCGTAAAAAACCCTTAAGAAGTTACTGAAAATAAAGTTCTTTTTTTAGTTAGCTTCAGTCAAGTAATTTAAGCTAGTACCTGATAGTAGCAGTGTCAAATGGAACCTCCTTAAGAAATTTTTAAGTGATACTTGAGCTATTCCTACCAGTTCAATTTGCTCATCACTCATTGAACCTAAAATTTGCTTAGGTTCGTGCTTCTGCGGTGTTTGTGCCAGAACTTTCTTCTCTCGCCAGGAAGGAGCACTTTTATTCCTACTCGATTCGCATGTCACTTAGTCCTGATGGATGCATTTTGAATGGCATATATTATTCATCTTGCCAGCTCTCTTCCAGGCATTGGATTATTAAGTCCAAGGATTATGTTATAGACGATGTCTCTGGAGATGGTGTGATAGGCAAGGTGCTGCCTCACTTCTTTCATATTGTGTTATTAAATTTACTTCTTTCAAACCTTCTATTTTCTTGGAGATATTTGACACAAGTAAATAAATGTGTGAAGTTTTCAAATCTTACTGTTTGTCTAATGTAAAGTTTAAAATGTTATAAAAAATAGCATTAATCTTTTTCTGTATGCAATGCTTGTTACTGCAGTACCCTCTCTTGAAGCCAAATCAGGAAGAATTTGTGTATGAAAGCTGCACCGACCTGCCTGAAGCTCCCGGATCTATTGAAGGTTCTTTCACATTTGTTCCTGGAAGGTACCATTTGATAACCAAGAAAAGTGTGCACATTTAAGAAAATTATTATTCTTCCTCTTTCTTATTTGATTTGAAGTGGCTTCAGCTATGATTTGAGTTTTCAACCTCATCTTGATGCTGAATGTTTTAATCTTCAAGCCATTCAGTTCAATGTTATCTTAATGTTATATCATATAATCTAGATATTATGATATTTATATGTCATCTTTTAAGTGATAATTTTATAATTTTTTAAAAGGTTCTTTATAAATATCATTAAATCAAACAATTATTTTCTACCAAGATAATATTGAACTAAATGCCCTTTTAATATTTTCAAAACTTGTTTTCTCATCCTAATCTTATCATGCATATACATGTTACATATGCAGATATACTTCATGTTGGCTCAACTGATTTTGTGTTGACTTAAACTCAAGCGGTTATCTATCAAATATGATTTGTTGTGTTACATCTCTAGTTTTCAACTGACCAAAAAGCTTAAACTTATATGTTATAGCTCAAGAATAATTTTATAATTTAACTCATCCATTCACACGCAAATTTATTTGTTTTGAATAATAGAATTCAGCTTGAGTATTTTTTTTAAATCTTATGTTTAGAGATAAACAGGAGTTACCGCGGTTTGAATTTGAGACCTCAGATCTCTGATGCTATGTTATATCTCTAGTTACTAACTAACGTAAAATCTTAATCTTATAGGCTATGGCCTATGAATAATTATATATCCCAGCACCCTAATTTGTAGGATTTGTTCGATGAACCATCACGTTGTCTTCACTTTTGTCTCATGATTTTCTTCCCTTTCTGGCATAGGTTGGGGCATCAGGAAGGGGCAGGGTTTGATGTGAAAGTGGCACCCTTCCTCCTTCCATTCCCAGATTACATCTTCTGAATATAAATCTTGGGATGCTGCTGCTTGTTTGAAAAAAAAAAACACTTATATTTTATGACCCAATGTTATCTGACTGTTTTATGGATTTTTTTTTTTTTTTTTTTGGTTTTTTTTTTTTTTGTACATTTTTTTGTTGGTGTTACTAAAGATGTATGGCACTCTTTTATTTGTTGTTCATTATGCACATTGTCTGTTCACCATATTATTTGTATTTAATCAAAGTTTTCATGTTTGGGTTAATCTTTTTAGACATCAGAGTCAGCTTTTAAGTGGAAGAATCATGATAGATAACATATATGCTATATGTTCTGTTTGTTTAGCCAATTTATAATTAATTAATCTGATTAACTTTAAATTGATATTTCATATCACTCATTTTAATATTAAAAATTAGTTATATTTAATATTATATACATAATTTAAAATAAAAAATAATTTTATTTTATATCTTACATACATATCAAAATAACAATTAATTTATTGTAGGAATTTGCAGACTTTTTTTGGCAGCAAAATTACTTAAAAATAATAAATTAGTCTCATAAATAGAGTAAACAATTTCCGATTTACAATAGGCTAGATGGGATATTATAGCTCAAAATGCCAACAACTTAGAATATTAGAATATTTTATAATATTTCTTTGACTTTTATAATATTGTTGTTCATCATGTTTGCATATAATTTAATGTGTAATAAATTTTATATGAATGAATTGATAAGAATTAGCAGAAATACATTACCAATGTAATAACAGAGATAGAAGATATATCACCAATGTGACATGTTTAATAGATATGTCATTAATGTGACAACAAAAATAACAAGATGCAGGTACATCCCCACACAATACTATGCGTTCAGAAAGTGGTTCAACCACACCGGGATTCAAGCTCATTATATTATTATATATCTCAAGATACATGGATCTAATATGATCTAATATAACAATTTAGCATAAATCTTAATTATTATTTTAGTAATATATGTAGAATGTGAAATAAAATTAATTTTTAATATTAAATTTTATGTGTGATGTAATATGTTAAGTTAAAATTAAATCAAGTTAATTTTCAACTTCAAAATAGACGGGGCTTGACATATAAACCCTAACCCCCAAAACAAACTCCCAACATTCCCCCAAAAAAATTCTACAGAGAAAACGAAGAAGAATGCCAATGACGACCGCAGCGCTCCTCCGCTTCTCCCCTCTTCCTTCCTTCCAAACGCGAACCCGAGCCCGAACCGGAACCCATCTCCCTCAGTTCCCCGCCGTTCAGGCGCCGCTCGGCCTCAACCCACAATCAATTAAACCCACCTCCACCGCTCTTCAACCCCGCCGCCGCCTGAGCCCCATACACATGTCTTACCGCACCACCGTTCCGGCGTCAGAGCGCCTTATCGCCGCGCTTTCCTACTCCCTCCCCTTCCTCAACTCCCTCCAATACGGCCGCTTCCTCTTCGCCCGCTTCCCGGTCATAGGGCTCGCCTTCGAGCCACTGCTGCCGCTGATCGGAGCCTACCGCTCTCTGCCCTACGCGAGTTTCGTGGCGTTCTTCGCTCTTTATCTCGGTGTGGTGAGGAATCCGGCTTTCGGAAGGTACGTGCGGTTCAACGCGATGCAGGCGGTGGTGCTCGACGTGCTGCTCGCGGTGCCAGCGCTGCTGCAGAGTATATTTGGGGTGCCGGCAAGGGGATTAGGGTTCCGACTGCTGGAGGTCGGGTATGACGCGATCTTCGTGGTGGCGGCCGGGTGCTTTCTCTATGGCCTCGTGAGCTGCGTGCTGGGGAAAACGCCCTACCTGCCATTGGTGGCATCGGCGGCAGATCGCCAGCTTTAAGAAGAAAGATCCGGCGCCGGATTTCTCATGAGTTCAACTGGAAGATCGACAGTAAATTGAATCTTTATCTTGAGTTGTGAAATTAATATCTCTATTTCTTTTGAAATTAGTATGTTTGATTATTTGAATAAATGAACTGTTTTTTTTATAGTTAGATAAGATAGAATATCTTTTTCATTCATAAGGGAGAAAATATAATTATTATTTTTCATATTTATATAATTTTTAATATAATTTATCTTAGTTTTTAATGCACATGTATTATAAGGTTAACTTTTTTTATTTATGATCCAAACAGATTTAAGTTGGTTCTTTAAAAATTTCAAAGTAAAATGATGTGATTTTATGTTTGAATTTAGATATCAAGTATAATTGATTATAATTTACTGATATATATATATATATATTGTAAAATAAATCAAGGATATGAAAATTCATATCCACTAAAATAAATTACATAAAAAATAGTAAAATAGCCGGCTTCTAAATATTAATTAGAAGAATATTTTGTTTTCATGTAGTAAATTGTATAAAGTCTTTTGGGCTCAATGAATTAAATTTTTGAAGTTTTTACATATATTGCCTCAAATTTTAGAAATATTCTTAGTCGTGTGTGTTGGGTACTTTAATTTATAGTTTATGCATGATGAATAGTAAGTCGATACGTATCTTATAGACTATAAAGGCCTCATTTGGTTTAAGCTTTTTTTAGACAGAAGAAAAAATTAATTTAGTTTTAAAACTCAATATCAAAAAATTTTATTTTAATATTAGAAAGTGTATAAAATATAAAATAATATTGATTCTAAAATTTATATTTATGTTGGATGTACAATAAAGTTAATTTTTACAATTAAAATTTATTTTGAATCAAAAAATGTCTCGAACCAAATGAGGCATAAGAGAAAGGCGAACATAAACTACAAGTTCACTTTTCCTGTGCTAGATCCTATCGATCTCATATACAATTTATGTTATATCTCATCTCAACGATTGTAAATATCTTAAAGTTTATTCAGTTTGGTAGGAGAATAAAAAAAATAATTTGGTTACTTTTTTTTATTTTGTTCAAAAAATATATATGATATAAAATAAAATGAGTTAGTTGTATTAAAAATTATATTTGATATAACATAAAGTTGATTGATTTATTAAAAATTATGTTAAATATGAAATAAAATAATTAATTAATATTAAAACTGGTGTATAATGAGATATAAAATAATTTTTAAATCTTTTTAAATAAATTAAAGCTTTTTATTATGATATTTTAATCATGATTTTTTTCCTCCGAACTAAACAGAAGCTCAATAAGGATGTCAATTAGATCAAATCCGAATATAAATTCCTCAAATTTTTCTGTGGCCTCATATCTATCTATTTTCAAAATCACATCTTTTTATTTTGTGATGAGCGACACGTTTTAGAATAAGACGAAATTACATGTACTGCATTAAAGTTCAGGAGATCATATTTAATTAATGAAATATATCAAATTAATATAAATTTTTCGTTCTTCTATATTTTAAATCATAACTCTGAATAAATATCCCCATGGTTGAAGTAGAATAAATACATTCATCCGTACATAAACATATTACCCTGTTTGATGCGAGGACCAAAACAGGACCAAAATGGTATTAGTTTAAAAAATAATAATAATAATAATAATAAATTATTTTAATTATTCTACACAAATTTTAATAAAAAAAATAATATTTTACTTCACATACTTAATAATTTTTAATAAAAATATAAATTTTATTTCACATCTTAGATCAAAATACTCAATTTAAATATTTTGATCTAAAATGTGAAATAAAATTGATATTTTTATTTTAAATTATTGAGTATGTAAAGTAAAATAATATTTTTAATATTTAAATTTATGTAGAATGATTTAAAAATTTATTTATTATTATTATTATTATTATTTTTAAAATTAGTATTATTTTGGTCCTGTTTTGATTTTGTTTGATCTTCCACTTTGTTTTAAAATAAAAAAAAAGAGTTAAATTTTTTCCAATTTGATGGGCAAAAGTGTAATTTGAGATCTGCATTGAGAGTATAGGATAATATATATATAATATAATTTTGAGTCATTTTTTTAAAACTTGACCTAGTCATCTAATGTTTAAATTAAAATATCAAATATAAATTATTCAATATTCTTTTCGAAAAATGCTACAAATTCAATAAGGAATTAAAGGAGCATGCTTTTGACTTGATATAAAGAATTATATATATATATATTTATAATTATTACAGAGATAATTAATTGTGGCACAATTTTTAAAGTAAAGTTTCACAATTTATATTTTTAAAATTTAGTTTGGTAATTGTACCTTCAAGAACAGGAGCCTTCGGGAATAAATAGCTTGTCAAAATTAAATATCTTGAGGATTAGTGTGTGAATTTAATAAGGGGTAATTTCACTTAGGCTTCTGAGATTTATTCTACTTGTCACGCAGGTTAGTAATTTTGAAAACATGCCAGACAGGTTCCCAAAATTTACTGAATAGATCATTGTGGTCCTTCTGTTACGATATCCGTTAAACGCTATTAAAATTATGAAAATATCTTTTTTTCCTTTCATTTTCCGCTGCCCGCCCGCACCAGAGTCCGCACGCAGGCGGCAGGCAGTGCGCGACCCGACGTCCGCGTGCGCCGTCGCGCATGCTGGCGCTTGGCGCAGACGCCAGTGAGTCGCCGCACCGCCTGCACCGAGAGGACCAAGGGTATAATTGTAATTTCATATTTTAAAAAATTTTATGATTTCTTAATTTAAATTTTAATTTAACGAAATTTTTAAGCGAAAAATATTTAATTGTACCTTATTGGAAAGTTTTTTTTAAATATTAAGGACCACAATGATTGTATACATTAAGTTTTGAGGATCTGTTTGACATGTTTTTAAAATTATAGACTTACGTAGCAAGTTGAGTAAACCTGAGGAGCCTAAGTGGAATTACCCTATGTTATTTTTCAAGTGTGGATTTATAAGTATCATATTTAAAATATTTAAATTCACAAATTTAATCATTATATATTATTTTTAAACATATTTATAATGTATAAGATGTATTGATAGAATGATTAGAAAAAGCAAATGAATATATGAAAAATAATGAAAGATAAATGCTTTTGTTGGAGATATTTTGAGCTACACACCGAAGTTTTTTATGATATTTTAGTAAATGACTTTTTAAACAAATATTTTGTTATACTTGCAATTAAATGTGATTTTTTTTTATTATTTTTTATAAAGAAGTGTTCATAATTCATATGTTGATATGACCCTTTGCCACCAAAAGAGGCACCAATTGTATACCCTCTACAAAAATTAGAAATGTGTTCTGTTTGGCAATGAGCTAAAAAATATGACTAAAATTAGTCATGACTAAAATCTTAAATTTATTTTAAAAAAAATAATTTTTTTTTATATTTTATCTCACACAAATTCTAACATAAACAATCATTTTATTTCACATCTAACACAATTCTCAATAAATCAATCAACTTTATTTCACATCTTACACAATTTTTATATAAATCAATTTAATTTATTTCACATCATAACATTTTCAAAAAAGACTAAAAATTCTAACCATTTTTTTCTATATTACCAAACAGAGCCAGACTGTTTTGCGCTACGCACTAAAATCGGATAAAATACTGATTTGATTCCATTTCATGCTTTCTTATGGAATAATATGCAAATATGAAATGTCTATATATGCTCATAATATTCTCATTTTGATTACGAGTTTTTTTTGACAAGAGAACAAAATATTTTATTTTAAAATTAATAGAGAAAATTTTATTTTAATATTAAAATGTGAGTAAAATGTGAAATACTTTAAATCTAATATTCATATTTGTATTTGAATATGAAATTAAAAGTTAATTTTTATAGTTAAATTTATATTGAGAAAAAAATTGCTCGAATCAAACGAGCTTTAGGGAGATCTAAATCTTGCAAGAATGGCTTTTATCAAAAAACAAAAAACAAAAAAAATCTTAGAAGAATACCTCCACAAGCCATGAAATTCCTATATATATACTTAGATATCTTATGAATCCAGATCGTAAAAAAAATATAAGAGGTAATTCTACTTAGGCCCTGTGGTTTACCGATTTGCCACGCAGGTCTATAATTTTGTAACTATCGCTTGTCCGACAGTTAAGTCCTCCTCCACAAAGCATCTCTAGCCCACCACCGCCGAAAGGGCACGTACCAGAAGATTCTTCTCCCTTCGCGCCCCAATTGAAGCCTTGCAGCTTCAGTGCTTTCGGGTATCGGAGAGGGAATAGTGCCTTCTCTTCGCCTTCAGCGTCGCCCAGCTTTTCGCCTCCGACTCTCACCTTACGCAGGAGCTGTGCGCATGAGGTGGTCGGCCTTTTCAAACATGCGACCTCGATCTCGCCGAATTCTTCGTACAAGGTGTTCCTCAAGTACGGATCGGAGAACCCTATTGATCATCGGTGGAGGAGTGCGGTGTGGGAGGCGGTTTCGCTTGTTCGTCGCTGTATTGAGTAAGGGCGAAGCCCGGGGAGTTGAGTCACGAAGGAGGCTTACGCGAAGCTTGCTCAGGTGCCGATGCACAGTAGCTTGCATATTCAGGAAGGAAGAATAGGTGTAAGAGGCGGGAGCCCGGACTTGCGTGCGAGTGAAGAATGCGGCGGTGGCCATACCATATCGACGGGAAACAAGCCAGATTTTTGAAGAAGCTCCGCTGAGTTTCAAGGACCCAGCGAAACACCCGCATATTTGGCTCTTCGCTTTTTTGACAAGTATGGTTAGAGATGAATCTTGCGTTTTACAAACGATGCTCTTCCAATGAACTTGTCTTGAGACTTGAATGCATTGTTTCTTGTTTTCATAAATTCGTGAACACGTAACATCTTTAATTTCTGGTTTGCAAACCATGGTAGCGTCCTGAGATAAAAGATCATTGAATGTTGATAATTTATTGGCCGAATTACTACACATTCCTTGTCTAATTCCCCAATTTTTATGCATTTGCTGCAGTCATGAACATGCTTTGTAACACCCAGTATTGAAATGGTAGTGCATAGTTAATATTGTCATTTTAAGCCGACCCTACAAACCCCAACCTTTTCACGTTGTAGATTTTGTCAAAATGGATGGAAATAGTCAAGCCCAGTCAAGTTCAAATTCAGTTGCTCACGTGGCCTACGATCCATTTCTGCAATCAACAAGCAACTACATGATAATGAACAAACCAAGATTGAAGTCACAAAGGAACCATCCAGAACCATTTTCGGTACTCGTGGCTGGCGATCTTGTGCTCATATATTACGAGTATAGTGTACCCTTTACTGTAGGCAAGTGTTATCCCTCACATGAGCAACTGAAAAGATTAGATAAGCTCCTCCCTCATACCTCTGCTCCACTACTATCATAAACTCCACTCCCTTCCATCTGAATCGATGGTATTTTTGCTAGCAGGTATCCCTCGCATTCTTCCGATTTTTTATGTCCATCTATACGCTTGTAAACTGGGTCTAAGACAAACAACGTAAAATGATCCTATAAGTTTCCAAAACCAAATATTAGCAGTTAAATCCTACTACAATTGCCACTACTTTCCTTGACCTGGCAATTTTTATAGGAAAGACACTCTTTCCAATTCTTGTCAGTTAGGACTCTGATGGCTTTTATTAAATCACACTCACTCCATCATCGGAAGGAAGAGGAACAAGAGAGCAATACAGG
>KZ451885.1:3815322-3829007 GCA_002786265.1 Apostasia shenzhenica | reverse complement strand
TATATATACATATATATATACATATATATATACATATATATATATATATATGTATATATATATATATATATATATATATAACAAGCTGATGAATCAGGAACAAGAAAAGCATTCTCACAAACCCAAACATCAAAATTAATTTTAAAATTTGATAAAAGAAAAGAATTTAATCAATTCAGCCAATAACAAGTAGCCGCTAAAAAAAATAAATCAATCCCGTGAATTACATTACAAAATAACCACACGATGCATCGGTAAATCGTTGGCTCTTCCCTTCTCCTTCATCGCGATCACGATCGAATTAAAACCATTTAAAATTCAATTAATATAATTAAAAAAATTCAAATCTATTATCTACATCCCTCTCCCCCCATTGGATCTCGGCCCTCTTTCTTCAGTGTTTACAGGAAGCATTACGAACCTGAAATCCATCGATCCGTCGATCACGACAAGGCGGCGAATCCCCCGCCGCGCATCATCTGCTTGAACTCCATGAAATTGACCATCCCGTCGCCGTCGACGTCGACCTTCCCTATCATCCTCCGGCAGTCCTCGATCGTCCTCCCCTGTTTGAGGCCGAGGGAGGCGAGAACGGATCTGAGCTCCTCGACGGTGATGAATCCGTCGCCGTTCTGATCGAAGACATTGAAGGCCTCGCGCATGTCCTCCTCCTCGTCCCGCTCGTCCATTATGTTCATGTAAAGCTCGCCGAACTCGTCAATGTCGACGCATCCGTCGCCGTTGGCGTCGATCTTGTCGATCATGGATTGGAGCTCCGAGTCGGGGATGTGGATGCCGAGGTTCCGGAGGGAGTCGCTGAGCTCCTTCTTGGTGATGCGGCCGTCTCCGTTGCGGTCGAACATCTGGAAGACGCGCTTCACCTCGGCCGGATCCATTGGGGCCCTGCCGGATGCGGCCGCCGCAGGGGATGCTGCGGTGTCGGTCGCCAGGGTTGGGGAAGGCGGAGGAGGAAGGAGGGAGGGAGATCGGATCTCGGATAGAGATTGAAAGATGGAGAGAGGCGGAGGGGAAGACTAGTTGTTGGCGATGTACTGCGCGAGCGGTGGGGAGGCATTGGCGGCGCTGGCGGGCCTTTCACAAAGCCGCGTCCGTTCAAATCTCTCTCGATGAATTCTATTTATAGTAAACTTACTATTTTTTTGTCAAAAAAAAACTACGATTATTTTATATATTAATATTTTGAATATTTTTATTAAAAATTAGGATAAATTGCACCCAGGACCCTAACTTTAAGTCATATTATCAGTCACATTTACAATTTTAAAAATTTAATATTTAATCCCAATTCATAATACATATTAATAATAACTATTTATTAAAATTTTATAAAATATTCAAAATGCTCATCTCTCTCCTCCCACCCTCTCTCTCGTTGTCTCTCTCTCATTCTGGCTCTCCGCCAGTAGCCACCGGCAAAGAGTGAGAGTGAGAGAGACAAAGACAGATAAAAAAAGAAAAAGACAGATCATGAGAGAGAAGAAGTAGAAGAGAAAGAGATTTATTTTGAGTATTTTATAAAATTTTAATAATAAAAAAATTAAAAATTGACTTGATTAATATATATATTTGACTCATATGCAAAAATGTTAAATTTTTCAAAATATAGATTTGAGTAATACTATATCATAAACTTAGGGATCTTAATGCAATTTTACTTAACATTTAATTTTTATTATCAACCTCAAAGAAGCTATTTTTTAAAATGGGCACTCCTTAATTTAAATATTTACAGATGAAAATTTCTAAGTCTAATATTTGCACATAATACCCTTATTTTGAATGTAAATTTATAAACAGTACATCTACTGCAACCTATTTTAAATATGTGAATTTACAAGCAGCACCCCACTCTAACTTCTGTTGAGAGGTGTCATTTATAAATATTAAATTTAGAGTGTTTCTTGCATAAATATTTAATTTAGGGATTGACTCTTATAAAAAAGTTTTTTTTTAGTTGACTGATATAAATTCCTCTTTTATTATTTACATCCTTACATATTAAATTTATAAATTGTTATTTACCATTTTATAAATTATTATTCTAAGTGATATAAGTGCATGAAAGTTTTTTTGTCTAATTAAATTCTTAGCTACACCGTATACGAATGCAAGTGTACAGAATCAATCAAGCAAGATCACATATATGGCGGCGTGGGCCATAGATAAAATCATAAAAGTAATTTTCATGCACAAAAGCTAGTAATTCTCAATCAAATAGAAAAAAAAAAATTCTTAATTGTACTTAAATAGAAACTAAATTTTTTTTACTCAGCTGTCGGGCTTCCCTAGAGGTCGATGTGTGGTCCGATTTGGGCTCGTTCGACCGGGGCTCAATGCTAGTTGTGCATATCTCTGATAAACATGAAACAATTTGTATACTTTTAACACAAGGTTCTAGTGCTGCATCCTAGCCATACACATGACTCCCAGGTGGCACTAACTTTTTATTTTAATACTCTTATTCTCGCAGGTCTCCAACCTCGGTCACGGGGGTTAACCAAACATCGTTCACGACGATCAAGGATCATCTCCTACTAACATTGATGACGAGGATTCCTCAGCTGCACCTGTCACAATTAGCATGGCCCGACCGCATTGTTTCCCGTAAAAGACATTTTTTCCAGACACGCAGATCAAGAACTCGCGTGCTCCAATCCTCATGGATCCCTAGAGGCAGTACCAATATTAAGATGTCGTTTTACTGCCTCTAGTCCCTCCAGTAGCTAGCAAGTAGCATGAGCTCAGGATTTGTTTACTCCCTCTCCTTCCGGAAAACTAGGATAAAGTTGTACTATCCACTGCCTACAAATATCCTTAAAACGGGCTTCAAGGGGGGGAACCGGGCAACAGCTACCAGAGCATAAGCAATTATCTCGAATTCTCATATTCTCACTGTATTAGAGCCCTAACTGAGAAGCTCTTTCTCTTCTCTTTTTCTCCAGCTTATTCTCCTTCTAGCATTGTACTAGCCCTCACGGCTGGTTTTTCTAAAGTGAAAGCTCTCTCACTAACGCCTGGTAGACGTAAGAGAACTCTTCCCTGAACCACCTTAAACCCATGTGTGCTGTTCTGGATGCTTTTTACTTTTTCTTAAGCTTTAATCATCAGGCTTAGCTATCTGCGCGCCGCCGTCTCTTGGGGACTCTCTCTCTTTTTCTTTTGGTGTTTCTTGGGATCCCCTACATCCTACATCAACATATACGTTTCAATGATTGCTGTTGAAACTGAACTACGGGTTTGCATTAATCTTCTGTTCACTTTTGATCAATTGATCATAAGATCTTTGCTCAAATCTCAACGCAACAGAAACAAAGATATGCAAGGCTTGTAATCATCCTAATATTAAATGCATGATTAAAAAAAAAGATAAATAACACTCCTTTATAGCAAAACCCACATTCAAGTTTTCAAAATTAACACATGAGATTTTTTCTAATTTTTTTATTATTATATTTTTTAAAATTTTAATAATGCAATCTACTACTTTTTCACTTTTCTCTCTCTCTCTAATGTCGGCAAGGCCTCAGACAGAGAGGGGGATGAGAGAGAGATATTGGGGGTAGGCAGCCCCCTTCGTTGGTGGTCGTCCCGGTCCTCCTCTATTGTGGTCGGCAAGGCTGATAGCAGAAAGAGAGAAATTTGGAGTTAGGTTAGCCGCCAGTGTAGAGAGAGAGAGAGCGGAATGAGAGAAGAAAGTATAATTGAAATGTTAAAAATTTAATAATAAAAAATTAAAAAAATATTAACAAATTCAAATATTAAAATTTTAACAATATAGATCTGAATGTTATTATAATCAAAATTTAAATACCTGAGTGTAATTTATCATATAAATAATCCGACAATTACAGGAAGCAGAGTATTCGAAAATAATAATGCAAAAAAATAATTAAAATAATAACCAGATGGCATCTAGAATTTTTACTTATCTTTCGTATTTAATATGTTCAGGGGAAATTTAAGTAATTTTTATTTATCTGTGGGGGTAGTGAGACTGAATAGTAAGGGTTTGTGAAGATTATTAGTTGTAAGCATAATTTAAGTACTATTTTTTTAAGGTGATAAATGAGTAAAAATGAAATCTCATATATTTTTAAGATTAAAACCATAATTTCCCCCTACATTGAACTTCAGCTTACGCTCTACCACTAAACTATTCAGGCCAATTTGTCTCTTCAAATTAAATTTAATTTACTTATTATGAATTACAAGAAGTGATTATTTAAAAAAAAACTAAATAATATTTGTTCATTTACAAAGATTCTATAAGATTAAAGGTAATCTTATGATAACATTTTTGTGCCTTAATAATTGTATATTACATTGAATATACTTAGTTAGTTATTATTTTAAAACATATATATATATATACACGTTATAATATAATATTAATTTTTATTTTAATAGATATATATATGTACTATACAATTCAAATATTTTATTTTTGTTGTATATGATAAATGTATATATATGATTAAAGTAAATGATATATAGTCATAAGATTTTTTTTATAAAAGAAGGAAAACTTTTTCTGGAAACTGTAAAAAAAGGGGGCCAAATTACACCCAGGTATCTGAGTCTACCGCTTAATATTGCGCAGATCCATATTTTTAAATTTATAACATCGGGGTCCCTGAGTTTTAATAAATTATTAAATGAGTCTTTTTTTCATTTTTTATTATTAATTTTTTTTTAAATTATGGCTTTATCCCCTGTCGTTCTCTCTCTCCTCTCGATCCGGCGCACACTCGCGGCCCGCGCGACTACCGGAGATCCGGTTGCCGCGCGGCGTGTCCGCCGGTGGGTTGGGAGGAGAGTGAGAACGGCGGGGTAAAACGGTAATTTTAAAATATTTTAATAAAAAAAAATATAAAAAAGATTCGTTTGATAATTTATTAAAATTAAGGGACTTCGATGTTATAAATTTAAAAATGTGAATCTGTACAATATTAAGTGTTAAACTCAGAAATCTTGGATCTAATTTGCAAAAAAAATTATATTCCAAGTGTTCTCCAATTTCTTCTATTTGTTTTTATATCTAAAATTAGTTTGCAAGGAGAGAGAAACAGTGGGCTAGCGCCTAGAGGAGCTAAACAGCCATGCGTCCTCTCTGCTTTCCCTCCAAATCTGTAAATGATCCTCTCGCAAGGTCGCTCATTCATAGTTTTTCAGCTTACGCAACCGCTACCCGGCAAAGGCCTTCGAATGCCAACCACCAGGTCTTCGTCCCGTTCTCTTCCTTCCAGAACCCTAGCCTCACCACCAGGTTCGCTTCTTCCGCTTTCATCTCTAAACTTGTTTTAGGCTGTCACTCTTGCGACACTTCGCCTCCTTTTCTTCAGGCCCTGATGGCGCTAAAGAAACTCCGGTCAGAGCTCGCGTCAGGAGGAAAAGGACGACGAGGATGGCCGAGATCACGGCTGACAATCCAAATGGAAACGCCCCTGACCCTAATGTTAGGTTTTGCTGTCAGCTTAGTACTTTGACGGATAGCTCTTAGGTCTACATTCTATTAATTTCGTATCATCGAGGCGTTTTGCGTTTTAAATGAGTCACCTTGTGTTGTGCTCCAGCTCCACGCGTCCTTGAAAATGTCCGCTTTTTATGCACTGACTCTGGTAGTTTCTCTGCAGGTTAGGTTGCCGGATATAGAGGAGTTCGCTTATGATCCTTTCAAGATATCTAAAGGTACAACATCTGGTAAGAATGTCTCCAAAATACATCTTTTCAAAACTTCTTCGCCTTCCCGCAATTAGCTTGCTCTTGAATGCTTGTGTAGCACGAGAGAACTTATGTCCAACGACTTCCATTCAGCTTTCTAAATAAGTGCATATTCTGCAGAACAAAGCACCTAGTATTGTATGTATTCTGTCGCCCTATCACTATAAACTATAAATCACAACGATTGTACTTGGAGGTATAATCCTTATTAGCCAAATCATTACTGTTTAGGACATGTTAGTTGTACTTCTTGATTATTGCAATGTTCAAGTGTTGCTGCTGCGCCAACTCTACGCAAATTAGTTTACAAATTTTAAACCATATTAATGCAACCTAGCCATTTTACCTCCTATTAATTTCACGTTGGTTTAAGATTTTCTTGTAGACATTGCATTTCTTCTCCGTTATATTGTTTACTTATCACTTATCTTCCACCACAACCTATCTACTTCACTTGTTGGCTCATCTTCTGCTATACATTATATATATATATATATATAGTTGGCACAATTGCTGCTCTCATTTGTAATCAATGTTCTTTTGGCACATCTTTTACTAGCTGCTGTATGAGTAGGCAATATTAATGAGACTGAATGAAGAGGGAAAGCATTTGAACAAAAATTTATGTGGCTATAAGTTGCACATAAAGAGTTAACTTAGTGTTGACAACTCATAAAAAACTCGGTGGAAAGAAATAGCAATCATCCATCCATGAAAGTGCCCTAAGCAGTTAAGTCCATAATGTTGTTGTAGAAAAGAATTAGTTTCATAGATGCCAATACATGATTCTGTTGATAATTTACTTTTATTTTTTATTTTTGAAACAACATAATTTTTTGGGAAGTTGTAGTCAA
The DNA here is from genome assembly GCA_002786265.1 of Apostasia shenzhenica. Taxonomy (NCBI): domain Eukaryota; kingdom Viridiplantae; phylum Streptophyta; class Magnoliopsida; order Asparagales; family Orchidaceae; genus Apostasia; species Apostasia shenzhenica. The sequence goes on along the minus strand of KZ451885.1, from coordinate 3,822,411 downwards.
CATTCTGTCGCTTATTTTCAAGTCCTAACAGGAGTACCTTTGATTTATCCAAAAACCAGTAAATAAATAAAACAACAGAAGTACTTTTAGAGTCCCTTCATCCCTCATGCAGAACTGTGATTTGGTTGAAAGTTAAATAATCTCAATTCAGAATTGCATGCTTAAATTTATGCAGTACTGATATATTTTGCATGTTTAATGTGCCTGTGTATGTTGGCATGAAAATTTACAGTATCTTATGCAGTTTGCTAAAACGTGTTGTAAGGCAATTTGGTGCATGTTGTTAAAACCACAGAGTAATATCACAATATGTATTATTTAATGTATGTTGCAATTAAAATTCTCATAGGTACTGTTTTACTTGACAAAGAAAAGGTGGAAGCTTTCTCTTTTAAGCCAAAAGGTAAGAGGGAAGAGTGAGAACTGCTTGAACATAACCTTCAACACCTCATTTTACTTGTTCTCCATGTCTGTACATTCTTCAAAAAATCATAACTTAGCATATTATTTTTCACAAGGAAATGAAGATTCATATATTATTTTCATCAAACACAGTGGAGCCTCCAGCTAGCTGGGGATTAGTTCTTGAAGGGATTAAGAAGATGAGGTTTTCTGGAGATGCTCCAGTAGATTCTAAGGGATGTGAGAAAGCTGGTAGCTTCCTGCCTCCAAAGGTAATCGGTATGTTAATTTAATTACTGAGAAGGCACAGCTGTATTGCTTGTTATATATTGTGTCCTTCAAGATGGGAGTAGTTCTTGTAGGGGTTATGTTGAAAATTTTAGGCTTCATAAGTTAATAAAAGAATCTGAATATTACAAATCCTTTTTTTTCTAACAAGTTTCAATATATTCTCGCATATTCTTGATTTGCCATTTGATATACCAAAAAATTTACAAATAACGGTCTAGAATGCATTGTAAAGTGATTTGCAAGTTTTATTGGTTAGGTTCATTTGGAGATTTTTCGTTGTTGATAAAGTGAGTTTGAAGATTAAATTAGTGAATTACATTAGGTAAAAGTGAGTATTTTGATAGGCTTCTCTAACTATCCAAGCATTGCAATTCTTTTTATGTTTGATTCCTGGTTGAACAATAGTAAAGTTTGATGAAACTATATTCATAAAAAAAATTTATACGCACAAACATACATGATTATTATAAGCCACCTATTTAGAGATAAAATATGGCATAGCAGAGTAGCAGACTATTCTTTCTTGTGTGCATACCAGTGTGAGTGTGCTCACTGCATCATACTTTAAAGTTAACTTTTTTTTTTATCCTACTTATCTTGACGCCCTATCCATATCATATGTACTATATATATCCAGTCGCCAACTATCATGCCAGTGCTTAATGCAATAAGATTATCTTGTGAGTTGTGTCCTCCCAGGAAAGACATTTTTGCTCTTCTATCAGTTGACTTGAAAAGAAAACAATGTAGTGTTGATTATGTGCAATTATTTTCCATTGTGTTTATTTGTCTTCACTAGACAAGGGAAGCTAGTGCGTCATAATCAGTAACATCTGATTGCTCTGTTCTGTCCTTACAGGAAAGAAGGTTTGCAGTCTTAGTGTCTTCTCTTTTATCCAGCCAAACAAAGGATGAAGTTAACCATGGCAAGTTCTGATACTTGTAAACATTAGCAACTGACAAAGCATTTTTCAACTTGTTTTTAAGATTATTTTCATATGCTCAAGATATTATAATATGGGTAATTATATTCGGGCCCTTGAGGTAGATATTCTATTTTATGCAGGTTTGCAACCCAAAAACGTTCAATCTGGGTTCTTCCTCCGCAAAAATTGTTCAACATTGGCCTTTTTTACAAATTTCGTTAATTTTTACCATTAAATTGTAATTTTCTTCTTTTTAAATACACGTTTTAGCATTGACTTAATGGCCAATTTTTTGGGCGAGACGAACTCAAATGGAATGTTTTCAATTTGTGAACCTACGTGAAATAGGAGGTTTTTTCAAGGGCCCAGTTGTAATTATTCCTTTATAATATTCATTCATTGGAAAACATTTATGGTATTTGAGGTAATGAACTTCATTAGAAGTCCAGGTGCCATGCAACGTCTAACTGAAAATGGTCTGGTGGATGCTGAAGCAATCATCCAAACTGATGAAGAGACCATAGCAAAGATGATTTATCCGGTACATGCTATTTTTTGCTTGAAAAGTTTTAGTTGTGACTGCATTCTTTTCATTAACTTAGATTGCTGGGATGCAAAATATGACAAGGCCTTGGAATTTGAAACAATATTGCTGCCATGAGATTGGCCCTGTGAGTTCATTAATGGACATGATCCTATCTCCACCATGAAGTTTTGGCTTTATAATAACATCAATACATTCTTTCTCAAAGCTGTATGTGATATTAATTTTGGTGAATGCAAACTTCATGTACAAACTATGGCAATTCTCAGTTTGGTCTACGCTTTCTTTTTGTATCATTCCCGCAATCTTGCTATCTTTTTGTCTTAATTGTTTCTTCTATCTTTCATTGTACTTTTCCAGAGACCACTTATACTGCTTATTATAATGTTGTCTTAGATTCTAAGCTGGAGACACACACTCCATAGCACTATCTTTAGTATGGAATAATTTTGCTTACATTTAGTATCTTTTCCTTGCTAAATACATTGTTTTGTGAGGCTGATTGCATTATCTTAGGAAACAAATATTCTCTGTTATTAATTAATTATATTCTAATTTCTTTAGAAGATTCTAAACTAAAATTGTTAGACAGAATTGCCCATGTGTTTTTGCAGAATTTTTAGCTTTACACCGAAGTTGTTTTGTTTTGGGGTGTCTGGATTCTAAATTGATCTCCTATTTGCTATTCACGCATGCCTTTAAAATGGAGAGATGTCATTGCAGCTTTGCATTATCTAGTATATGACCAGTCATATCATGATATTGGATTCTATGAGATGATAGACCATTACATTTAGAGCAAATTACCTTTAGGTCCTCAAGGTTAAGAGGGCGCTTCAAATTAGTTTGTAAATCTTAAAATTTTCATGTAGGTCCTTGTGCTAAATGACCTTATCATAAAGGAGCTTTAGATTGACAATCAATATCATTTCATGGTCCATTGCAACTTTATCGTCAAAAAATTGATGGAATGATTCTCCCCATATGATCCTTTCTCGCATGGAGACCAAAATTCCCTACTTTACTTATCATATTAAATTAATAGATGGCTGGCAAACCGTCTAATCTTCAGCCCCCATATGTTTTGTAATCCACTGAAGCTGCATGTGCCAGAAAGATTTGCGGGCAAGTTGCTTAGAGTAAAAGCAACTCTTCGCCTTCACGTAGGTGACTCATCTTGTTTGCCAGTTAGGTTCAGGGTTAGTTATTTATTTATTTGTTGATGCTTTATGTCCTTCCTTGCTTGATCCGTGCTTTTGATTTTTGTAACTAAGTTGATGATTTTTGAACATATTTTGGCAGAGTTCCATTGAATGCTTTCTGTATTTCATTAATTTCTCCCATTGTTAGGCTTTAGGGGTGGTTTTTTTTTGTAACTGATGATTTTTTTTAACAGCTTCTTACACAGTTTCGTGGAATGATTTGTTGTATTCCACAAGTTTCGTAGTAGTAACATTTATGGTTATTATGAAATTCTTCAACAATGCACTTGAAACTAACAAATCTATTTGCAGCCACTCTAGTACATTCATGAACTTTTTTTCCCAAGATTCTTGGGCCCTGTTTGGCTTGTGAAAATAAAAGAGTATATATTCTAGTGACTTCATAACACATCGATATATATATATAAATATACAGTATATATGTTCAGGGGCGGAGATGGTTGCGATGATGTCAATGTGAGTCATGACTAACCAAATCATTAGTCGGCAATCTTTTTCTTTTTATTATGAAAATTTAGTTTGTGCATAATAAAGTCTGCCATTAATTTCATTATCAAGACTTGGTAAGCCTAACTTCATCCTTTTCCACTATAAATTTGTCTATTTATCTGGTTAGGATAAGCGACTAAATATTTTTTTCTCTCCCTGATGATTTTAGAATTTGATTAATTTTAATTTGATATCCTGGATGCAATTGAGCAGAAAGCAAGGCAATTTAGCTTTTAGTTGAAATTGGTGTTTGATATAGCGAATTATAAATTTTCTTAATATTGAGGAATATCTATGATTATGTTGTTATTTCCTCAGCTTTGATATTGTTAGGCATGGAATTTAGTTGTCTTTATGGACTTTACTTCCTCAACGGTATTTCCTCTACTCATCATCACTAATTCTAGTGACTTCATTTAGAAATACTTCAGGGAAGACTTCTTGGTCTTCCTATGAAATAGAACCACAGCCGCTCAACTCGTTTTCCATTCGGTAATGTCCACACACAATTTTCCATCCAATCTTTCAATATTGTTTCATTCTACACCGACCTCTGTTCCCCTCACTTCACCTACAAACGTCTAATTATGCAATACTATCTCATTTTCAATTCCCTTAGGTGAAGATAATTCATGGAATGTAATACCCAATGGTAAAACATTTTGATGGCCATTTATTTAATCTTCTAATCTTTTAGCACACTCAACTTCAAAATGTATATCCCTCACATTTATTTTTCCATGATCAGCAAATATTTTCAACTTGATCATTCAAAATAGGAATAACATCAACAATAAACATTTCACACACAAATTTGTGCCAACCTTATTGTTTAACTGCTTTGTGACCTTAAGCACATCATCTTCAAAACCTATTATTGTATACTTGTCAGAATCATATAATTGTTCCAATTCTGCCCTTGTAATGAAAATGGGATACATTTGCTGCAAAAAACAATGATATTTTATAGAAACCACAGGAAACTAGTTATATACTTAGAAACAACTTACTGCAATCAACAATACATGAAGTCGTCGGCAGAAAAATTGGAAAAAAAAGGAGGAAATGTGTGAACTAATTATGTGAAATGCCACAAACTAGCTTGGAATATATGTGAGAACTAGCTAGTGAATAAGGAAAACCTTCACCAGTACAAAAATAAGTGAACACAGAATGCCAAAAAAATGGAATACCAAACCCATGGACTAACCTACAAAAACTAGATGGCAAATATCGCTAATATCTAAACCTTAGAGGAACATGAACAAGAAAAGGACGAAAAAGGGCAGCAGGACTCAAACCTTGGGACTTGACAACCTTTTGAAGTTTCCTCCAAACTAAGGTTAGCTTCTCTCTTTCTTGCATAGCCGAAGAAGACAGAGGAGGGCTGGGATTAGAGTTTCGAAATGCTAACAGGCCTTTGTGGGGTAAGAGACAGAATGTTAATTACTAAGTGCTCTCATCGATATGGTAATGAAAAAAAGCTTTGTTCTTTGCGCCATTTTAGAGGGGAAGAAAGTAATTTCCTCTTTACAACAACAGTCATAGACAAAAGGACCAAAGTGGTATTGGAGGTTGGCTGACCTTAATAAGGACCTACATAAAGAAGTTCAAAATTCATGAACTAATTTGAAGCGTTCTCTTAACCTCAGGGACCCAAAGGTAATTTAGCTTTTGTTTTCACTTTCATCCCTACAAATTCATTGTGAGGATTAGTATAGATCCTTATGGGAGTTTCTGTTGAAGTTGCAGTTTAGAGTCAATGGTTTATAGGATTGATGAAGCTATTAAAGAATTTGTACATATCCGTCACTCTTTGCTTTTGTCAGCATCACTTTTATTCTTGATTAGGTTGGGTTTTACTCGAGGAAAGCCAAGTATATGAAGCAAGTTGCTGAAATTTGTTTCACGCAGTATGGAGGAGATATTCCAGATTCATTGAATGGCCTGCTTTCACTTCCTGGAGTAGGTCCTAAAATGGCTCATCTGGTAGTGTTCTAGATTTAACCTTGAGGTATGAGTACTTTAAGGAGACAGTACTTTTTTAAACTGTCTTTTGCCTTAGACAGGTTATGAATGTTGCATGGAACAACGTCCAAGGAATTTGTGTCGACACTCATGTTCATCGTATCAGTAATCGTTTAGGATGGGTTTCACGACCTGGTACAATGCAGGTGTGCAGATGTACTCTGACAACACATCCGTAAAATTTTTCTAGTGATTGCTCTATATTTATACCATGATTTCATCTTTTGATGATTTAGTATTTCTAAGCTGTTGTTTCTTTTTTGGCTGTATAGAAAACACGCACTCCTGAAGAAACAAGAGTTTCTTTGCAAAACTGGCTTCCAAAAGAAGAGTGGGTTCCAATTAATCCTCTTCTGGTGTGTAATATGCCTCTTGGTCTTTTACTTACATAACAGCATAGGCATCCACTCTCACCACTAATCCACATTGGAATGCCAATCATCTCAATATCATTGTAGCAAGCTGTATGAAAAATATTATCTGAAACTTATGTAGCATTAAATACTTGTTCTATTTTCTCAAACATTCATCATAGGTAATTTCTGTCAAGTCTGTTATATGCATAAATTGTTTCCTAAGTTATTGAACAATGCATTTAGAATTTGCGGCGTGTATTTAACTTTTTCCCTTTAATAAGTGGCACAATCCTTATGATCCCCTTCAGGTTGGATTTGGGCAAACTGTGTGCACTCCTCTCAGGCCTAAATGCGGCATGTGCTCTGTAAACAAATTTTGCCCATCTGCTTTCAAGGAATCATCAAGCCCCAAGCCAAAATCTCTCAAAAAACTGAAGCCAAGTGAAGAATGCTGATAAGCTTCTCTCTCTCTTTTTTTTTTTTTGCTTTGGCAGTTTGAATGAGCTAGATATGTACATGATGCTGTCATCTGCTATATATAATTTGGCCTAAAGCTTATGTAACTGTTCTGAAATTGAAATCACAAATTTCCAGATCAATAGTTGCTCATCATTATTTTTGAAGAGCGTGTCTTTATTAGAGCTGCAATCTCTGTTGAAAATCTGTAATTTATCTTGAAAATCTGTCATTTATCTCACAAAGTATACAGTTTACATCAATTCTTGAACCTTTGCATGGACGAATAATTCTAGACAGCTGACAGTAGCAGAGCATTACATCTATTTAACTACCAATGAAACATATTTTTATAGACAATCTAATAGAATCAT
>KZ451885.1:3766667-3815312 GCA_002786265.1 Apostasia shenzhenica | reverse complement strand
TTGTCACCAAAACCAACCAAATCTAAAACCTCGATATGCACGGGCCTAACTTTCAATCCCTACAAAATTCATGTGAGTGACTAGTATAGATCCTTTATGGAGTTCTCTTGAAGTTTTCCCTTTATAAGTGCCATGGTTTATAGATTGATGAACTATGTACATATCCACTCATCTTTGCTTTGTCAGCATCACTTTATATTCTTGTTAGTTGCGGTTTTACTCGAGTGAAGCCAGTACATTTGAAGGTCAAGTTGCTGAAATTTAGTTTCACGCAGTATGGAGGAGATATTCCAGATTCATTAATGCCTGCTTCACTCCTGGAGTAGTGTCCTTAAAATGGCTCATCTTGGTAGTGTTTCTAGAATTAACCTTGACGTATTGATACTTTAAGGAGACAGTACTTTTTAAACTGTCTTTATGCCTTAGAAGGTTCAATGAATATGTTGCATGAAACAACGAACAACGTCCAAGGAATTTGTGTCGACACTCATGTTCATCGTATCAGTAATCGTTTAGGATGGGTTTCACGACCTGGTACAATGCAGGTGTGCAGATGTACTCTGACAACACATCCGTAAAATTTTTCTAGTGATTGCTCTATATTTATACCATGATTTCATCTTTTGATGATTTAGTATTTCTAAGCTGTTGTTTCTTTTTTGGCTGTATAGAAAACACGCACTCCTGAAGAAACAAGAGTTTCTTTGCAAAACTGGCTTCCAAAAGAAGAGTGGGTTCCAATTAATCCTCTTCTGGTGTGTAATATGCCTCTTGGTCTTTTACTTACATAACAGCATAGGCATCCACTCTCACCACTAATCCACATTGGAATGCCAATCATCTCAATATCATTGTAGCAAGCTGTATGAAAAATATTATCTGAAACTTATGTAGCATTAAATACTTGTTCTATTTTCTCAAACATTCATCATAGGTAATTTCTGTCAAGTCTGTTATATGCATAAATTGTTTCCTAAGTTATTGAACAATGCATTTAGAATTTGGGGCGTGTATTTTACTTTTTCCCTTTAATAAGTGGCACAATCCTTATGATCCCCTTCAGGTTGGATTTGGGCAAACTGTGTGCACTCCTCTCAGGCCTAAATGCGGCATGTGCTCTGTAAACAAATTTTGCCCATCTGCTTTCAAGGAATCATCAAGCCCCAAGCCAAAATCTCTCAAAAAACTGAAGCCAAGTGAAGAATGCTGATAAGCTTCTCTCTCTCTTTTTTTTTTTTTGCTTTGGCAGTTTGAATGAGCTAGATATGTACATGATGCTGTCATCTGCTATATATAATTTGGCCTAAAGCTTATGTAACTGTTCTGAAATTGAAATCACAAATTTCCAGATCAATAGTTGCTCATCATTATTTTTGAAGAGCGTGTCTTTATTAGAGCTGCAATCTCTGTTGAAAATCTGTAATTTATCTTGAAAATCTGTCATTTATCTCACAAAGTATACAGTTTACATCAATTCTTGAACCTTTGCATGGACGAATAATTCTAGACAGCTGACAGTAGCAGAGCATTACATCTATTTAACTACCAATGAAACATATTTTTATAGACAATCTAATAGAATCATAAGAATAAAAAAATAATAACAATTTGCAGCATTAACAAAATTGTTAGATGCTGAACAGCTAGAAATGCCCAAGAGGACCTGAGATTCTTATTTGCGAAAGAAGAACTTCCAGATTTCTCTGTCTGAAGATTCTGCCATCAAACGTGCACCAAAAAGACCCTCCTCGTCCACCATAGATCTCAGCTGCTTCACTCCTCCACTCAATCCAACAAAATTCTTCTTTGCAGCAATATACAACACGCCATATGGTGGTCTCAGGCACTGAAGGCACAAAGGACCATGTGTTACTTCGCATTAGGATCAATCAAGTCCACAACAAATTTAAACTGAATAGAAATTAGGCAAAAATACTGCTAGATGTGATGCAGGTTTGTCATTTTCTTCAAAAGAAGGCAATTAGCTCCCACGATTTTGATGCTATTAAGAAGTCAGCTTTTCTATTTTCTCAAATTGTCAATTTGATCCAAATATTTTGTTCATTTTAGTTTACAGCACGCTAGTCGGATGGAAAACCTAATTATCAGTCGTAAAACTACGAAACGGGTAGATTTTCAAACAAAAATTTTGGTCTTTACTATCCAACAAACTGCTTAGATTGAAAGTGCATAATCTCGAGAGTAATTGCATAAACGTATAGCGATACCTACAAGAAGGTCTCAACTTTTAAATTTAGGTAAATATTAAAGGTGCAGGAGGTTATATCATGCAGGTCCACAATTTGTAAAGTTTTTCATTTTGTTCTCTGAGTCTTCAAATTAGTTTCAATTGAATCTCTGAGGTTGACATACATTTTTAAATTTTTTAATCAGATCTTTTTAATGAAGTTTATTAACTCTTTGTTGCCACCAAAATAGAATTCTTTTTTAAATTAAATTTTCAATTATAAATTGACGATACCCCCGCATCTCTCTTCCTGTAGAAGGTCGTCGGAGTTGCATAAGGTATCTGAGCGATCACGCATGTGTGAAATGCATGCTAGCATTAGGCACCAAATGTCGGTTTCTACCTTTTTACTTAGTCATTTTGGATAAAAAATATTGTATTTTAATGGTAAAGCATTTTTCTAATGTCCAAATTCCCCCTACCCTCTCTTTCAAAAATAAATATTGAGGGCAAAAAGATAGTGCACATCTAATGCGCATCACATTTAACAACTCTGATAGCTTGGGGGCCCAACAGTAACCCAACATACAACCTAAAGGACCTATCTTGAGAAATTTCAAAAGTTACTCATGTGCAAGCACTCCTCCACTTCTAACCCCTAGATGCAATTTATTCTAATCTCAAAATATAGGGACTCCAAATGCCTTTTTGCCTCTAGAATTTCTTCATTAACAAAAAAACAATACGCATCTGCGAGGTGATCAAATCAACATGGCACCCTCCTTAGAGCCACAGGGATAAGGCTACACACTCATGTTGTTTAGTTGATAGAGATGGCAAGAGCTATGGAAATGATGAGAGCTACTCGAGACTTGGCGAACACATCTAACGGGATTTGGTTGAGGGAGACTTATCATTAGTGATTGCAAGCATCTTTAGGACAGCTAGAGGAGATACTCATGATAACCTCTTTATGATATTTTTAATATTTTTTGTGCCTTCAAGGTTATAGGATTACATATATTTATAGAGCTACCAATAGAACAGCTGACTTTATAGCTTTTTTCTGTTGTTCTGGTGACGTCACGTAGGAAGGGGGAATGTACTTCCCACACAATATTTGCACAATCCTTGTTGAGGAAGCAAGGACCGTTCTTTTTGTACTTGATATACTTACTTTACTTTTATAATATCATAGGCTACGACTAAATTTCAGAAAAAAAAAACATGCACATCAAGGCATCTAAAGTGTCTCTCGGTTCAAAATGTCGACTTACCCTCAAGATACTAAACATCCTAATAATACAATAGCCACAAAGAAGAAATTTATAAGTAAACCAACATAGGAAACAAACCTTGATAATGAGCTTATAAAGCTTTTTAATAGAGCTGAGTAAATGGGGAATCTCAGTTACTAAGACAATGTCATATCCCCCATCTCTTTGGTCTGCTTCAGTTGCTCTCTCCCATGCTCGGCTTCCAGAGAGCTTCCTCGACCTTCTGCAGACAGCTTCATGACTGATAACACTCCCTTCTTGGCTGCTATATCCTTCCATGAATTCCTCCTCAGAGAAACTGAGGCTTTGACCAACCGTCGCATCAGGGCAGTCAAATCCACCAACAAGAGACAAAATGGTCGGAAGCTCATCCCAATTGCCAGCATAGAAGTGGACATCATGAGTCACTTGCTGTCGGGATGGAGTGAGTGAACTTTCGAGCTGACGGCCTTGCCTATCTCGAGCTTGCTCTAAATTTGCAAGAACATTTGGTATGGTTGTGCATCTTATAGTTTCAGCATTTAAATCCTGAAAGTGCACTGTAGTTGCACCCTATATAGGCCATTTTAAATGGGTATTATACAAAAAGCCAAAAATAATAGATACTGAGATCAACACAAGCTCATGTCATGTAAACTATGTTACCTTCAAGCATGAGAAAATTCCAGGAAGTCCATATCCACAATTAAGCTGGTATAAAAAATAGATGGAGTAAGAAGCTGGCTTGAGTCTTATATTATATAATGCACAAAGTCAAATAGAAGAAAACGATTCAAGCTTTCTACTATTTTGCAATCAAAAAATCATTCTGACAGATGTTTTACTTCATCAAAGTAGACTTATGAGTTCCAACACAGTACGTTTTGACGGAGTTTACCATGTAGTGATAATCTACCATCAATAAAGATTATCTTTAATGAGTGAGGAAACAGGGAATCAGCCACAACTTTCCTTTTAACTTAGAAATTTGACCAACAACAAAGAATCATCCATTTACGACTTATCCTGAGAAGAAGCCAAAGAACATGCACAATCGACCAAATCAATTTTGGAGCAGTAATCTACTGATTATAATAACATCCCATATTCCACAATTATGAAATCCAATTCCCAAATTCCTAGTGGTCAATAAGAAATTTGAGTTTATGATTTAAAAAATGGATAGGCACCACATTAGCTGAAAATATGGTGTGTCCTGAATAAAACAAGGATAAAGAAACAAAAATTACCTCCAACACGCGTTTTCCTCTGAAAGTTAGCTGTCCATCACGAATTTCATTCTTGAGAACATTCACAAGGTCGATAGAACTTTCGCAGGATTTTAAGTGCCCTAAAAACATCAAAAGCAATTAAAAACACAAAACACAAGCTGTAGAGCAAAGATAAACTACTACGAACTCACCATCTGGTTTTGAAGATATCATCTCTAGACTAGTGAATCCAATGATACCTGCGACACTGACTCTTCCCTGAAATACACCAAAACAATCAGCAGTCCAAATTTTGTTACTTCATATTCAGCTACCTAGGGAGAATTGTATAGAGAGAGAGAGAGAGATAAACCTTGAAGATATTAATTCCTTGCAAACCAACATTTTCTCCAGCATACTTGGAGGAATGAGTATTCTGCAAGAAAGAAGGAATGAGCGTTCCATAACAAGTTAAAAACTTAAGTCAACCAATCCAAAATCATGGAAAGAAAGCAAACAAAATCAAATAAGTTATCATAGGAAAACTGGAAAAACAGGCAAAGATATTTGTTCTACAGGAAAACAAATCCTCTAAAAAAGTTTAATTACTGCAAAAGCATCTTCCATGACTAAAATGAACCATCTGACCACAGAATTTACGTGATAACAGAATAATTTATGGCAAATTCCATGTGGTTTATCGACGCCTACGATTAGGATTATTGCCCACTAGAACTACAGACAAACCCAAGAAAAAGGGATACGGGTAACAAAAATCTATCACAGAATCCAAAGAAAATACCTTTGAGGGAAAAACCTCAACTGCAGGTGAAGGAAAATATGAGCCCCTTTCAGAATCTACGGAGTCCCCAAGACCGGTCCTGCCATAGTTAATCAAACCCGGCAAACACTGAAAAAGCAGCGCGGGGCCCCGCATCGTTTTCCTTTTGCCCTTCAATCCTCCTGAAAGCACCGCCAGATCATACTTTAATAAGCGCACAACTACAAGCCCAAGAAACTTTAAGCAAATCAAAAGCACACGAAACATAGAGAACTTCAACTCAGTAAATCCATTCGTCCCAAGATCATTTATTCAAATTATCCTGCAGAATTTCTCAAGAAGATCCCAAACACAAAGACCAACCATCAAACACAGATGCGTCAGAAAACCCAGGCTTCAAACGTGAAATGCTTCAGCAGGAAAGAAAACGACATAATTTCTCAAGCAGACGAGCAGCCAACCCATATTCCCCTTTTTGGTCGAAATCCGTACCTTAGGCAAGAAAGTAGCCGAAGCGGGGTTGGGCAGAGGGCTGATTTCAAGAACTAACGAATCTGCCGGAGAATATCAGACTTAAATCCACGAAGAGTGGAAGCTTCAGGGAACAAGCCCCAGCCACAAGTCTTCAAATCCGCCATGACGGCTGCCGCCCGCCCCGGCATTTGATGAGATCACCGAGGGCAACGACTCCGTCGAGGATAGAGAAGCTTCCCCTGCTCCGGTGCTGTACCTTGTGGGGAAAGAAAGCCAAGATTTTCTGCTGTGGAAAAAAGAAAGGATAAATTGCATCCTGGCCCCTATGAAGTTAGCAATTGCATCCTGGCCCCTTAATATTTTAAACTTTTTTATGTTAAATTTTGAAGTTAAAAAAAGAAAGCTGCCATTTGTTCATTTAAAATATAGTTATTAATATTTCAACCATTATATTAAAGATAATTTTTAATTTTTAATTTTAATATTTTTATTTTTAATTTCAAATTTTTAGAACTTAAAAAATAAAAAATAAGAGAAATTAAATTTTAATTTTTTAAAACATTTTTAAAAATAATGAAAATAAACATGTATAATAACCATTTGATTTTAAAATATATAAATAATTGAAAGTAATTAAAAAACCATTAATTGTTAAATTTTTTATCAAAAAAATTAATAAAAAATATGAAATTTTAAAAAAAATGAAAACTAATGTGTTTTATAATTTTAAAGATTTAAATTAAGATTTTTCAACAATTAAAACTAATTTACAATACTTTGAATGCAATTTACCCTAACAATGTTTTTTCCACTAAAACATTATATAAATTTATATAATATGTCATAATATCTCAAATAATATATATGTTACAAAATTTATCAACAATATATATTAACATTATATTTCATAATATTTCAAATAATTATAATTTAAATAAAGGTTTTAAAACTCGATGGTAGTCTCAGCTTTATTTTGACAGTTTCAAATGAATTTCAGTCAAACTCAAAACTGTCAAAGTATTATCAAAATTCAACCAAAGTTGCAAAAAATCATTTTTCTCTAAAAATTATTATTAAAAAATTATTATTATTTAATTTATTTTTAATTTTATAAAATTTAAAAAAATTATAAAAAAATTTAAAAATGACAATACTGAAATTGCTAAGTTCAAATTATTAAAACTAATTCTTTTATCTGAATAATATTAACAATGTTATATGGTTGTATACATATTCTTAAAATAAAATATAGGAGTAATTTCATTTAGACCCTTGAGGTTATTTCGACTTGCTACGCGGGTCCATAATTTTGAAAACATGCAGATAGGTCCTCAAAACTTAATGTATAGATAACTGTGGTCCTTAATATTTATAAAAAACTTCCAATAAACTGCAATTAAATATTTTTTGTTAAATTAAAATTTAAATTAAGAAATCATAATTTTTTTAATGTCAAATTATAATTGTACCCAACCTCGCACAGACGCCCAAAATTAAGACCAAAATAATACTAAGATAAAAAATAATAATAACAATAATAAATAAATTTTTATTATATTCAATATAAATTTTAATATAAAAATATTATTTAACTATTTTTAATAATATTATCAACTTTATTTTACATTCTTCATTAAAATATTTCATTCGAATATTTTAGTTTAGATCGTAAAATAAAATTGATAATTTTATTAAAAAATAATTGAATATGTGAAATAAAATAATATTTTTTTATATTAAAACTTATAAAAAATTTATTTATTTATTATTATTATTATTAATTTTAATCTAATATTATTTTGATTCTATAGTATAGTCCTCACACTAAACAAGACCTTAACGTAAATTATAAGAAAATACCACATAACTCCAATCGCTGGCCTTTAACATAAAGAATTTTTCATGAAAAAACTATAATATAGAATACAATTAGCAATTAATATAAATTGATATAAGTTTATAAAAAAATATAAAATCAAGAAATAATAGTACATTAGAAACTTTCAAACAGATCAGCACTATATTGAAATTAAAAAAAAACACCAGATTGAAAAAATATTTGTTATCTTTACAGTGTGGGACAAATAAAAAATGATAGTGCAATAAATTAAGAAAGCCTTTGATTTAATATAATATTGATCTTGATTTTATTTTTAAATAATGATTTATTTAATCCGATAACATTATATTAGACTATAATTATAGTATTAATTTATTTTAATTATTTAAAACTTTATTAATATCTTTATACACTGTCTATCAAAAAACTTTATTATTTCTTAAGGTGATATTTAGATATTATTTTATGATAATAAATTTATAATATTCTACAGTGTTATTTATATATTTATTATGCTGATGCATTTGGTAAAATATAATAAAGAGTTAAATTAAATATTTTAAGCTAGAGCGACTTATGTTTTTTATCGAAAATTAACTATATAATTCATTTTATTCTTCCAATTCATTATATATAGTAATATTTCAATATTTTAAAAAAAATTAATATTAAAATCAACTACACAACTTACATTTTTTTTTTTTTTAAATTAATTTTATTTCATATTCGCATGTTCCCTCAAACATGATTAACTTTTTTATAGAAATATATGTATAATTTTATTTTATTATTTTTAATTTTAAAACAAAATATTACATCAAAAATTTATTTTTTATTTTAATTAAAAATAACTTCACTGACAAAATCATAATGAAATGATGTGGGAGTAAAATTAATAAAACTTTTTAATTCATAATATTATCATGATATTAGATTAAATAAATAATTATTTATAAATAACACCAACATTTAAATTCCCCTGAATTAAATGCTCTCTTGATTAAAAACACTGGCTCTCTTTTTTTTTTCCTATAACTTAGAATTTGTATAATATACTTTTATTACGTACAAATTAATATCAGTTGACATTTGTTGCTTATTCTTACGCATGTTTTTAATATTTTCATACTTTTTATTGAAAATTGTGAATAATATAAAATAAAATTAATTATAATTTTAAAATGAGTAAAACATGTAAAAAAAATTAATTATTATTTTTATATATGTATAAAATATAAAAATAAATTAAATTTTTATTTTAAAATATATGTGTAATGTAAAATTTAATTAATTTTAATATTAAAATTTATGTAAAATATAGTATATCTAATTAAAATAAACTAATTTACTTTTAACTTCATTAGCAAAAAAACTAATGTTTTCAGTTTTTTTGTTTTTTGAAGGATTGCTTTCAGTTTTACTGAATAAACTTTATGATTGACTTGATTTCAAGTTTAAAACAATTATGTTGTTGATTAACTAACTTAAACAGTATGATAAATAAATTGATGCTTAAATTAGTTATAGTTATTTTTTTATTTTTTTATTAAAAACATAAATTTTTTTTGAGATATACATACGATACGATGAGAAATAAAATTAATTAATTGTAAAAATATTAAATAAAATTAATTAATGTCTTGATAATTATATAAATTATTTTATTATTTTTTAAAAAAATAGTTATGACCAACTTAGACACCAGCCAAATCAGATTTAACTATTTAAGAGACAATCAAATTTAAATATTAACATTTAACCCGTTAACTCAAATTACCACCTCTCTTTGATAATGAAATCTCAAGTTAAAGGGTCAATTTTACCGATGTCCAATATGACAAAGTTGTATTTGAATCTAAATTGCTATGCCAAAACCAAGAGTGGATTTATTTGATAACTAATTTTAATTTCGGAATAAGTAAAATTAAATTCGAAACGACTTCGGATAAGCGAGACAGTTTCGCATAAATCCCGTAGATGGTTTGACGTTATAGTTTTGATAAAATGACTAGAAACATTCTTTTGAATTTTGCTTCATTTGATTAAAAAAAATTATTTAATAAATTCACTTTAATGAATCAATTACGAAAGGACTGAAATCACTACATTTTTAATTCATTTTAAGTTATATGGACTTTACGATGTAGCCCAATAAATTATTCAATAAATATATTGGTGAATAATATTGGGCGATTTCTCGTAATGGCTTCACACGCCGTCCACATGGTATAATAAAAAATGAAAAATATTTTGTTAATTAATTATTTGATTAATAAAATTAATTTATAATTTTGGCTTCATCTAATAATCAAATCAAATCCACTTAACTGAATCTATATATTTTTAAATATAAATAATATATTTAATTATTTATTTTTTATATATAA
The DNA here is from genome assembly GCA_002786265.1 of Apostasia shenzhenica. Lineage (NCBI taxonomy): Eukaryota > Viridiplantae > Streptophyta > Magnoliopsida > Asparagales > Orchidaceae > Apostasia > Apostasia shenzhenica. The sequence continues at coordinate 3,805,175 of KZ451885.1, read as the reverse complement.
GTATATTTAATTATTGTTAAGTTATATAATTAATTTAATTTTAAATCATAATTGAGACAATGTCTTTACAAAATAATTTAAGTCTTAGAGCTTGAGAAGCTTGCGCCAGCTCAAACTCAAATCGAATTGAGATGAGTTGAGCTCAAGCCAGCCAGACTCGACTTGATCTCGAATTGGCATCACCCTTGGTGACTCATCCCTTGGAACAATAATGGAGGTAATTAAGTAGATAAGGGACAGAAATTTAAGTGCAAGTCCATAAAATATAAGGAAAAAATCACGAGACAAAGAGAATGCCTTGAGAGATATATATGTGTCATCAAGTGCTAGTTGGACGAAAAGAATATGTCGGTCGTGCATTTATACTTTTTGAGAATTGCTCGGCATTAGGGGAATCCAGCCATCCAAGAGAATGTTAGGACAAGGCTACCTAAAGTGGACTTGACTAGGTAAAAGTCATCTAAGAAAGACTTCCTAAAATTCAGTCCTACCTACAATTAAGCTGTCTTTCCACTGTTGTCGACTTTGGGTCAACCTTACTATTGTCGACCCATTACAGTTGTGATCGAACATGTAAAATCAGACTAGCAAGTCCAGCCTGATCCCATGGTAGCATAAAATCAAGAATATAATCATACAGACTGTTGCATCTGGATTCGCGATCGGTCATCTGGACCACACACGTGGAGGCTTACGTGTCACCAGCGACACGAACGCTCGGCGTCGAACAGGATGAGGTACCACCCCGAAGAACAGACGTCGAACAACAACGGTCAGAACCAACAGGCACCCGACAAGGTAACGGTGATCATACTGCCTTCAAAAAGTAGGGATCCTCCCGCCGTCAGGCCGTATCATCTGTACATCGTACAATATAGGCCAGGGAGTGGCCTCCGCCGCCCTACGGATGTTGATGGCCTGAAACCCACTCTGCTGAAGTGACTACACAGCAAATCAGACTATAAATATCGCACTGTAATGGAAAAAAGGGGGCTCTCTCAGATTTTCTAGGCGCTCTCTCTCTCTCTTTCCCTCTCAACTGGGCCAAGAAGAAGCTCCCCAGCTCCCACTGTAACAAAGAAAAGATCGATTTTAATGATTTTTGAAGCCTCCTCGAAAGGAGCCGTGGTTTTTCGGCTTAGCCGGTTTTCCACGTAAAAAATATGATTGTTTCTCGTCTAAACACAGACTAATGAATATCTTTTAACATCCCAAACTATACTTTCACTGTAAATATGTTGATATATTTATCATGAATAATCTAAAAGAACTAGCTACTTAGTGCTATTTACATTCTCAGGAAGAACTAGGATGTGATTTTTACGATTATGTTAATATATTTATCATGAATAATCTAAAAAAAGTATACACAACGTTAATCAGTCGAATACTTCCAAAACGCATAAACTCAGCAGGCATCTATTGTAGCAGAAAAAAGACGCACCAAAGGAATCATGCACTGATTCTTTCAGGAAAAGACTACAGATTAGGAAATAAAAATTAGCTCTAAGCTGATACAGTTGCAGCGTTAACATAAACCTCTTAAAACGTACAAGAAAGCTACCTTCATCGCTGGCAGGTGGAAATCCATAAAGCTTTCCCTTATCCTAGAATTTAAAATAAGTTCAGCTTCTAAATAACCAGAAATGGCTTTGGATCACCTGAAACCATATTGTAGATGGCTTCAGTTTCACAGCTTTGAAATGATTTAAAGCCCTCTTTTTCAGGATTTGAATTCATATGAGAAAATCCATTTGACAGATTCATGTAAGCAAATCCGCTTGACAAGGGTTGAAGTTGATTCATACGGCCTACCAAACAAGCCCCAATTGCTGCTTTTAATCCTCATTACTCCTAATGCTAAAAGCTTGTTTGGCGCTGAAGGAAAAAGTTTAGAATTCTTCAGAGGCACCACTTCTTCATTAGTTGCATTCAAGATCAAAATGTTCATCCATACATGAATTCAATCCCTCATGTCCATCAAACTCATCCAATCTAACCATCATTTCAATTGTAACACCATGAACCAAATTATCCAGCAAATGACAGACTTCAAACTGCAGCAATGGCTTCCTTAATAGTTCCTCAATCTCAGACAAAGATGATATGCTCAACCTAGACGGTCGTCGGCTATTATTGCATCGAACAATTGTTTTGTGATTCGAAGCAGATTTCATTGGTGCTGGACTTAATTCTATCTTTTGACTGATTCTGACCTCAAATGACTTTGCATCATTAAGTCCCTTGTTTTCAACATTCCACACATCTTTCCTAGGAGAGATACATAAGAAGTTCTTACCAAATTCAGAAAGTTTGAATGGTTTCTGATCAGAACTATATGGCCAAAAGAGAGGCTCATCATTTTCAAGGTCAGTTGATGAACTGCTCGATGACTCTGTTTGATCAAAATAACTTACAGAAGATGAACTACAAAAAGAAGATTCAGATCGAATATATTTGCTGGAACTATAGGAAGGGCTTGGAAAATCAAACATAGATAGATCTACCCAATATTTTGGCAGTATTAACTCAGAATCCTCCAGCTTAAGATCCAATGAGGAGACCCATATACCAATTCTATCAAGCTCTTGAATATCACCTAGAGAACTGAGAGATGTGCAGGATCTTCCAGATAATGATGCTTCTTTAGAGCTGTCGCTCTGGCAACATTCATCTCCTGAAACATCACTGAATACCCTTACTTTGTACATTTCCACCCCATCAACATCTCCTGCCAGCATAATGAGAACTAAATAGGAACCATCTACTGGACTTATCCTATAACCAAAATCATCACTACAATCAAATTTCCAAGCATTTGGGAACCCTTCAGAATCATTGATTTCTTGTTTATCAGAATCATGGAGAAAAGCATTCTTTTTGGAAGAAAAATATCAACCCTTCTGGCATTTCAGGCTCCAACTTATTGTTTTGATCTGGGGCAAAACTTTGGTCAGCTATTGAGAACATTTTTCCCTACTTAAGAAGCCCATTCGCTTGGAATTGACTAATTAAACTATCTGCTCACCAACAGCCTGATTGGTTGAGAAAGGAAAGACTATGAAACGGTCAAATAAATACTACAAAATCGCCTGCTATTTCATTGGGCTACAAATAACTGACATCAATAAAACAGAGCAGGCCTTCCTAGTCAATATCATACTGCATAAAAAAGAACAGCCCTGATAGTGATAGAAATTAGCAGCAGAGAAGTATTCAAATAAAATCACTGGAATTTTGGTAATGAATTGCTTTCTCGTGTACTTAGTAATCAGGGGGGTGAACGAATAAAACTCAAAGTAGATCATAGAGCACGTTATTAATACAAACCACAGCAATTGTCAAAGTAGAAAAATCTCAAGAAAGGAACTTCTAGAAGCAATCGACAATTGAAAACTCTTGTACAAATGTGAAATGGAGGCAAGAAAGATTTAACAAGAAAATAAAATAACAGCGAAAAGCTAACCATCTGATCATAATTATCAGTATAAACCAAACGTGTTACCGATCTATTCTTTTCATCCAGCAATCAGCTCAAGAAACAGAATGAATCACACACTGCCAATCTGATGTAAATTGATTTCTTACCGCAAACATTCAACCAGAAGCGTCGACGAGCGCTTTTCACTGAGGCTTCAGCGGAGCGCGCCGATGCATAGAGAAGAGAGCGGCGGACGACCTAACTAGAGCTGAAAATTGGTAGCCCTAGGGAATTTTTTTTTGATGAATGGAAGAGATCAGTGGAGAGAGAGGAAAGTGCCTCAGGCTGCAAACGAGTTCTCATTTTGAGTTTTATTTTTTTAAATTTAAATTAATTTATAATTATTCAAGCTCAAGTCAAACTATAAATTCCTGTTTATTTTACAGTTCAAAATTAATTTGATTTCCTCCCTCTCTCTCTCTCCCTCTCTCTCTCTCTAGTTCAAAATTAATTAGAGAGAAGGAGGAGGGAGAAAGAGGAGAAAGAGGAGAGAGAGGAGAGATATTTCAATGTAAAAATTCCTAATTTTTAATATTAACCAAAGTTATAGGATTAATATCAGAAGAATAATAATATGGCATATGATATAACAACTAAATTATAATATTTTTTTGGATAGCTAGGTAGATATGACTGGCTCCTACATTAACTTTTATTTTAAAAATATTGTATAATGTTCAAGAATAAAATTTATGAACTAAATAATCCGATCTCCTGCAGTATAATGGGTTTGAAGATGAAACAGGTGAAAGCTGGTAGGCCTGAGATGCCCATAGCCGAAGAAGGCAACGAGTGATCACCAGATGATGCCTTGAGAGAAAAAAATCATTAAGGTGAAGTGCAGCTCTTGACTAACTTCTAGACCAATAATCTCAGAAGCACAGGAATGAATCGTCCCACATCAAAAAAATGGGAGATCCTGAGCTGAATAAATGTTTGAGGTGCATTTTGAAAAAAAAAACCTCAAAACTCTATAATTAAGCGTGCTTGGGTTAAAGTAATAATGAGATAGGTGATCTTCCGAGAAGTACTCAAGTCACGTAATTCTCTAAAATTAAAATGGACAATATTTTTACATTCGAATTACAGTATATTACATAAGTTGTAAAAGAAAAAAATAAGATATTTAAATTCTAAATTTTTTTTAATAACATATTAAACACTTTTTTTCTTTTATTTTACAATCCACCCCCCACATATTCCAAATAGAACATGTTTATGCCATTTTTTTCAAAGTTTTTGAAATATTATTTTTACTAATTATAGTTATTTAAATGTTTATTGATAAAACAATATATATATAATTTTATAAATATATGTGTAATAATACTTGTCATTTGTATAAAATAAAAAAAAATAAGAGGCATAATATATAATTAAAAGTGAATTAATTAAGGAATATATACTTTAAAAATTACTTGCTTCGCAGTCAAAAAAATCACTATAACTTTGCATGGATTAAAACTCAAACAAATATCAAAATGAAGAACCAAAATCAAAATTAGCTCACAAACATGAAATTTTCAACATGATCATCATGCATGAAGCTGCATGCTTAGGTTTTATTAAATCAAGAGGAAGCTAGAGAGCGTGCATAGATTACATAAAAGAGTACTCTTGCGAACTGAAACCACTAACACAAAGCAAAGACTACCACACGTTCCAAGAACTGAGAGGGTAATTTATTCGATCTGCAAAAAGCCGAAAATCACATGACTAACCAGATTATAAATTCTTGGCAAGGAACCTCTTGAACCACAGGGTCGACTGCTTGGGGATGCGGCGGAGATGAGGAGGAGAATGCCCGAGTTTGAGCTCCGACTCCTCCTTGAGATGCTCCTGGTGCTCTTTATAATAATCGATATAGTGGAGCCCCAGCCTGGACTTGTACCCGTCTTGCCACTCGAAGTTATCCAGCAGCGACCACGTGAAGTATCCTTTTACATTCACTCCCCTCCTGCCATTTTTATTTGTAATTAAAGAAAGAAATATTATTTGCATAAACATTTCAAGAATTACAAGAGTACTCACCTCACTGCTTCTTTGAGTTCATGGAGGTGAAGAGTTAGATACTCAGACCTGTGTGTGTCATCGAGAGCATCCTGGAGGGTCTGCTCCTTATTATCCTTCTCCATAACTCCTGTTATTATTCATAAAAATATTAAATTTAAAATACTTCTTATATTCATTATATATATATATATATATAACATCACACACACACACATATATATATATATATATATATATATATATATATATATATGATTTTGAATTATTTTTTAAATTTGAGATGAATTTACAATTTTACCATTTTCAGTGATGTAAATGGCTGGGTCGTCATATCTCCTCTGTATGTAAAGAAGCATCTCCCTCAGCCCTCTAGGATGCACGTTAATCCAACTTCCAGGCTGAAATGGATCAATAATTATTATTTTTTTAAAAAAATTGTAAAAATAATATTTTTATAGTTAAAAAAGAATTATTTTTTAGAAAAATACCTCAGCATGCTCGATTGGGATGCCATCCAAGTCAGTTACTGCATTGATAGAGAAAAAATCCACGTATTATATAAATTCCAAAATTTGACGACTTTTGGTTTGAAGTCGTGTATATCGACTTATGCTTTAAAATTTATAGGGTAGAATTTGCACGAGAATTAAAATCTTACTTCTAATCTGAGCACGAGAATCATCAATATATGAAAGTGGCTGAAAATCTTTGGTAATGACTTGATCTACTGCATATCGTGCCGTGTAATAGTTGAGGCCAACGAAATCGAACGATTCCTTAAGCTTGGCTGTCTCTTCTTCGGTGAAAAATGGGAGTCTTTCTCTCACAAGGGATCTCATTGAATGTGGATAATCCCCAAACTTTATTGGATCCAAGAACCTGTAAATATATATATATATAAAAACATTACTTCTTTAATGATATATCAATAAAATATATAAGTTTATTATTTTGAATATTTATTATTATTTATGATAAACAGTACTATATCCCATTCTTCTGTATCTTTTAAATTAAAGTGACTTATTAATTTGACTAGTTCATTGGTCGGTACAATTAGCTCGACTATAAACTAAATAGCGGTAAATTAATTTGTGAAAGCTCGGATATCTCTAACACGTACCAGCCCAAATTGAACTGTAGGCACCTCTCCTGTGCTTCACTATTAAAAGGGTGGCTGTCAATTGGCTCAAACCAGTGACTCACCAAAGTGATTCCAATTTCTCCATTTTGCTCGGCCTACAGTAAGAATGCAAAACAATAAATATTGTTATTATTATAATCAATATATATATATATATATGTATATATATTTCTCTGAGAATATATCCACCAACCAGTTCATGTATATATCGGGTTAGGTTTTGGATGGAACATTGATTTTGGCCCGTCTATTTATCAAGTCGAGTTTGAACTCTTTGAAGAGAATAGACGTGTACCTTATATTTTTCTCGATAAAGATGAACAGCTTCTGCATGGCATCTCAGAATATTGTGGGCCACAATGTAGGGCTCCTTGAGGGAGTCTCCTCCCGCAGGGCAATTGAGCTTTATGCCAGGTCCTAGCTCAAGACCATCTGTGCAGCGTCCAGGGGCATGCATCCCTAGCCCATATCCAGCTGTGGCAAACATCAAGGGCTCATTGAATGTTGTCCACTTGCTCACCCTGTCCCCAAATCTTGAGAAACATAAATTCGCAAAGTTCTTGTAGTCCTCCCTGTCATTTTTAAGTTATTTAATTTATTCATTCTTCATAAAATTGGCTCAATGTATACATAACCATATGAATATCAATTTCTTTGATATATATTTAAGCATTTCATGAATATAGATATGTTTAAAATTATTATTACATATATTGTATACATTTAGATTAGGAGTTTTTACATACAGGACATGAAATTTACACAAAATTACGCATTTCACCATCAATTCATAAATATTACTACTATCAAACCATATTCATTTAAATTTTATGCATTTCACATATTTCACACTATATTCTTTGATGGTGAACTTCACATTTTTAAATTGGCCTTGATCTTGACTATATTATTAATATATTAATTAAATACTATAAATAAATTAATTTATATAAATAATAATTTAAATATTATGAATTTATGTATTTTAATTTATTTATTCTATTTAAAATTTTTAATTAGGGTGTCGAATTTAAATTCACATGACTATAATTTTTAATTGAAGTAAGAATAACAGTAAAAAATAAAAAATATATATTAGAATTTAAATATTAATGAATTTATGTATTTTAATTTATATATAATATTATAAAGTATATGAAATATGTGAAATATGTAAAAATGCGTAAAATTTAAATGAATATGGTGTGATAGTGGTAATATTTACGAATTAATGGTGAAATGCGTAATTTTGCGTAAATTTCATGTCTATATGTAAAAATCCCTTTAGTTTATAGTATTTTATGTATGTACATGTACATGTGTAATGGTGAATTTAAATGAAAAATAAGATGAACATATAGGTAATTAAGGATGACGTAACTTGAAATCGAATAAATTTGATTAACTGAAACCAAATTTAACTTAACTGAAAATGAGCTCGAGTTGAGTATAACCGCTGAAATTTGACTTAACTCTAACCCTACTAGTATATTTGAGACAAATAATGTATGCAATTAGGGCTGACAATTTTATTCAAAAATCGCTCGATAAAAAACTCGACTCGAAATCGATTCGAGTCATTTCGAGTCGAGTTTCGAGCTATTCAGTGTACTCGAAATTATTTCGAGTCGATTTCGAGTTTGGCTTGACTCGCTCGAAAAAAATCGAGCTGACTCGAAATAAAATTATTTATTAAATGTTTTTATTATATTATGAAAGAGTGACACATTGAAAAATGAAAATGAAATTTTTTTTTTGAGTTAAAGTGTAACCATTTTAAATATGTTTTTTTTTATTATGTAATTTAAATTTATCTAAAAACTGAAATCGATTCAAAATCGACTCGAACTCGAGTTAAATCGAGTCGAGCTGACTCAACTCGAAATGATTCGAGTTCGAGTATACTGAAACTCGCTCGAACTCGACTCGATGCCACCCCTATATGCAATCTTTGTAATCACTTAGATTTTGGTTAATTAGAAGCCTATTGTGTTTCATTGTAACTGAAATGATATTAATTTAGCTAGCTTGGAATTATTTGATAATTAATATAAAAAAATATTATGATACACTAAACATATAACTTATGTCATTTTAACCAAACACTCTATTAATACAAGCACATTATGCATCTCTCTTTGTTCAAAATGACATTGGTAAGTTAATTCTGAATAAAAACTGTCTCAATTAATTGTGATGGACAGCACAATTATATTCATTAAATTAAAAAATAAATCAAAGCCATTCATTGTGGTGTACAATAATCTTATAATGCAATTATAAAACATATTTTCATCAAAGTTTGAAAAAAAAAAATTCTCCGCAGTTTCAAGAAAAGTCTTTCAAATCGAATTCAAATTAAACTTTCATGTCCTATTTGCTCGAGCTTCACTCAATATCACTCGTATATGATAACCTATAACAGTACTTGTGTACGAAACGTATATAAAACTTACACTACTTTATCACTCAAAAAGCCGCCATATTCATCTTCCAGAACTTGAGGCAGATCCCAATGATACAGTGTAACATAAGGCTCAATTCCTACATGAATATTTTCAATATCATATTCTAATGACTAAGCAAACATGATCTATATAAAAAAATAATAATATATATAATTAAATTAGTATATCACATTTTAGCTTACCATTGTCCCGGAGTTCATTAATGAGGTTGTTGTAGAACTTAACACCTTCCTCATTTACTTTGCCTCTGCCCTCTGCATGTAGAATTAATAAATTAAAGCAAATTATGATGTACTATTAAATATGAACAGCATTTAACTTTCAATAATATATATATATATATATATATGTGAAAGAGGATAAGATAATTACAAGAAGGTCTCTAAGGTATAGCCCATTGCTCACATTGGTTCATTTTTCATAGAAGATAAGGGAGGAAGATTGGGGAGAGAGAAAGAGAAGATGGATGGCACTAAAAGGGCGTTTAGTTCGTTGTTATCTTGATGTTATGGCATGTAATCTATATGGCCTTATTTGTTTGAAAATTAAAAATTAATCTAATTTAATTTTAACCTGCTATATCAGGTCAGATATAAAATTTAATATTAAAAATTAACTTTAATGTTTCACATCCTACATAAATTACTAAAATAATAATTAACTTATATTACATCCCTCACATATCCCAACATAATAAGTAACTTTTAACAAAAAATATCTCTATTCATGTTTAGTTTTAACCTTGTTAAATTAAAACTTACAAACCAATAGGCTCATAATATCATGGCATCTAAATATCATCTTTTTATTAATAATTTTATAATCCTATAGAAGATTATTTATGAATATCATTAATTAAACCAAATAATTAACTTCTCTAGATAACATACCATAACGTCAAAATAACACTGAACCAAACACCCCATAAAGAAATTTAGAAAAAGAACATAAACAAAAAGAGAGTTGAGGACTTTATGTATTAAATTGATTTAAAATTTGACAAAAGAATTCTCGCGAAATAATTGCAGGTTGACCTAGAAGACTCGTACAAAATGGTTCGAGAAATATCCTGGATTGTGCGTGAATCAGGCTAAACCTCAATGATACGAGTGTAATTTATCCTACGTAATGAACTTAGATGGAATATACCGAGCATGAAAGTTTAATTTTGTAATTTTTTTTCCCCAATTTGTGAAGATAAAAATGTGAATAAATGTTTTACTTGGCAACACTCTTGACCATGAAATGGAGAATCTGTAAGCGTCCATTCCCAACTCTTTGACCAGTTGCACATCCTCCTAAAAATCATTAATTAAATAAACACGTCAGCCAATTTTAATTTATAATTTGAGTAAATTGCATCTGGGTCCTTGGCATTTAGCAAAACTTCAAGTGCTAAACCACAAGGACCAAGATGCAATTTCTCTTTATAATTAACAGCATGAAATTAACCTTGTAACGATGGTATGCGTCAGCAGCCACATCTCCATTGCTTCCATCTCCAATTTTGTCTAAATATTAATAAAAAGAAGAAATAAATTAATCAATGAGATTTTAATTAGCAGAAAGGGAAGAATATTAGAAATAAAATTGGCCAATGTTTTGAAATATCTATTTGAGATTTCAACTGCCCATACAAATTTTAAAGATCTTCTATGAAAATAATTTAATGAATAATATATGCCAATAAATTTTTTTATTAATTCAATATGTAAAACGATTAGATTTGTCATACGATCATATATTTCAGGTCAATTTGGAAGCCAAAAATGAAATATACACTGAATAGGATCAAATCATTTATAGTGTAATGGAGTTTTTTTTTTCCTTTAGTAAAAAAACTGTGAATATTAAAATTCTTTTAAAATCTTTAAAATATTAACGGTTGATTAATATACTTCAGTTTTTTTGGGTAAATTATATTCTGGTCCTTGAGTTTAAGGCTTAATAATACATACGTTCACATTTTTTAAATTATAACATCAAGATTCATGAGTTTTAATAAATTATCAAATGAATTCTTTTTTATTTTTTTCCTCCTATCTCTCTCTCCTCCTGATCCCCGCGCAAACACGTGAGTGTGGATCGGGAGGAGAGAGAGAGAGAGGGGAGAGTTATAATAATAATTTTAAAAAATTTTTAATAATAAAAAAATAAAAAAAACTTATTTGATAATTTATTAACATTCAGAGACTCAGATGTCATATGTACTTATATATTATTAATTTTTAGATTCACAAATCTGGATGTAATTTGTTTTATTTTTTATAGTAGATTAATATATTACAGTTGAATAAAAAACTTAGAGACTTTGACTTTTTGTAAAGGGCAAAAAGGTCTGGGTTTGCCCCTAAGCTGTAGTGAAATTACTGTCAACGCCATCATTTGAGTCAAACAAGCAATAGTCACGTGACAGACTAGTCATCAATGGCACGGCTATCAATTTTCAATATATAATCCTTATTTGGTTAATCAATGAAAAAATAATAATATTTCATTAATATTTTAAATTTATTTAAAATTTTAATAATTTTATTTCATATTTAACATAAATTTTAATTTTAAAAATTAAATTTATTTTACATTCAATAAAAATTTTAATATTAAAATTATTTTTTTATTAAATTTATAAAAAAAAAATTCCTAAAATGAGCTCTCAACCAAAAGAGGCTGTTGCGTCAAAAACAATTCAATACGATTTCGGGGAATTTAAATTCGAACAATAAATTTAACTTGTTGATTTTTATAGCTTATAATACTCGATCTTTATTGTGCTCATTTTTTTATTAAAAATAGTTTACAGATTCCAAAATTTATTTAATGTCACATTTAAGCATTTCGATCTGGATCAAGTTAATCACTTTTTAAATCATCTTAATTTCAAAAATGGATCTCAGTCCTGCTTGATAATGAGATCACTAAATATTGAAGAATTGCTTTGAAATATGTATTTGATAAAAAAAATAAAATTAATTATTTTAAAAATTATATAAAATTTCAAATAAAATTAATTACTGTATTAAAAATAATATAAAACGTGAAATAAGTAATTTTTATATTAAAAATTATGTAAAATATAATAAAAATTAAATTAATATTTTTTATTATTTATAATAAATAAATTTTCCCCATTCTATGAGCTCACTTGGGAATTTGTGGGTGAAGGTGTCCCATATGCTTGGCGTTCTCCCTCCTTCATTAGCTGCTCCTTCAACCTTCACATCAATTTAACAAGACATTAATTAATATATCAGGTATAATAATGCCAAACATTAATTAAAAATAATTATACAATTAAAAAAAAAAAATTACCTACATGCCATACAATTTAATTTTATTTATGTCTTACCCATTCATTCTTAATTAATTATGTTATATACACTAAAAATATTATAAAATCTTACGTACTTATTTTTATTATAATGAGTAATTATAATTTTTCAATAACCTAATTATAATTAGATTATAAAAAATTTGAGCCATTCATCATATTATTTTAAAAATATTTAAATATATTTTGAGTAAAATTCTTAAAATCTTAATGTTTAAGTGACGTCAAAGGAATGAGACATCCTCAACGTGAATTAATTTTAGAACAGATCAGCGCTTTAGTGTAGTATTAGGGAAGAGAAAAATATATACTATTAAGAGTAAAAATATAATTTTAATGATTTACTAACAGAATATTTTTTTTTCAAATAGATTTTAATTAAGTTTTAACTCGAATGTACATGTGTATGTAAGATTTTACAATTTTTTTGAGTGTGCATAATATAATTAATTAAGAATGGATGAGTAAGGTATAAATAAAACTAAATTGTGTGGCATGTAGGTAATGGTCCCTTAAAAAATATATATATAGCATGAACTATATATGTATGATATAACTAAATTTTAAGTAAATTTAGGCAAAGTTGGATACCCTAATATATATTTGGGTTCTGGCCTATACTCAATAATAGTTTCTCAACTAAAGTAAATATAAAAGATACATTGCATCGCATTCTTGTAAAAAACATTACAAAAACTAGAAGGGAAGATGTATATATATATTCTAATCATATCCTAATAAAAATCTATGATCATAACTAAATGCACCGAAACATCGACAACTCTTACATTCCTAGACACGACATAATCTTCACTCATGAAAGGGAGAAATGAGCGAAGCAATCCGCTATAGCATATGGTCACAATCTTCTTAATCATTTTGTTGTATGGCTGATGATCTGTTAGATAAATTTTTGTATGCGCCGGCGCACGATGCACAAGCTCAATCCGCACGCGTCATATTAGCACGTGAAACTTACTTTCATCTACATAGCACGCGCTAATTGGTTTGTGCACCATGCATCGATACATACAAAAAATTTGTTCTCGTTTAGTCCATAGTCCATAAATACACATATATGAGTGTTTCTGATTCAAAATTCAATTAGATAAGAAGAATAAATATTCTCAAATATATTAATCAAAATTTAAAATATATATATATATATATGATGGTAGTCTTTTTATATAATTACTATAAATGTGAGGTATACGTATATATGTATACACATAGGTATATTATACCTACACCTGAGGAGATGTATACCTGATAAGCAGCGGTAGCGGCCCCAAAGACGAAGTCTGGGGGGAAGCTTTTTCTGCCTACGCGAGCTGCTTCCGGCAGATCTTCCTGTAGGGTTAGCACGGCGGGAGTATACTGCCTTGTCTGAGTTTCTGCGCTAGCGCAGATGAAGGGGCTAGGGTTTGGAGTCCGGGCAAGTTGGGGAAGACGAAGGGCTCCTCTCTTGAGAGAGGAAGAGATCGCACTGCAGCCATTGACGAAGCCCAGAGCTCTCAGGGTTTCTTCATGGCCAGCTGCAGATTTTGGCGTCGAGAGGCGAGCTAAGGGAAGAGCCATCGCAGAAGAGAGCGAGAGAGCAGGTCTGGAGTGAAGGAGAGAGAGAGAGAAGGGGAGGAGGGGAGATGGTGGACTGAAAGGTATTCTCCAAGCTGCTGCCAAAAAGGTTTTTTTATAGAGGAGGAAGAAGGTTTTGTGAGCTCAGACAAAATGGAGGAGAGAGAATGCCGTCATTATTTAAAGGGGAAAGTTCATCCAGACCACTTTTAATGCCTTCAATCACGTATAGATCCAATAAAATAAAAATATGCCCATCTAATTTCTTTTTTCTATTAAATTTAACCATTAAATTAAATTTATTTTTAAAATTAAAAATTCATACTTAAATACTGAAAACTTGTTTAAAAAGTTATTTCCAATTGCTTTTATAATTAATTTCAAATTTTTATTTCTATTTATATTAGTAATTTTTAATATTTGTATTTAAATTTTTTAAAATAATAAATTAACCACCAAACTTAATAGAATCTATCAAGCACCCCCACGAAAAAAAAATGGGCTTAAATTATATGTTTTTATTTTTATGGTCTTGGAGTGAAATACTCATTATTATCTAGGAAAATTGCTGATCAGTCCCTTAAATAAAGAGTCACTTCACACGGGTTTATAGTTTAGATTTTTCAAGTCTAACTCCATTTAAACTATTGACTTCATACATAGTTCTCTCCGAGCATTGTTGCTCAATTCGATTCAATTTAAAACCAACTCAATATTGATAATATTTTTTATACGTAGACACTTATTTATTCCAAACAGTTTCATAATTTTATCAATTCAATTTAAATTTATCTCAAAATTGAAACTTTTGAGTGAGTTCTACTCTCTTGAGTATGACCAGTTCATATATATTTAATTTTGTATCGTGTGATCTCTTCTCCAAAATTTTTGTTAATTTTTATTCCCTTTTCTTCTTTTTTATTAAGAAGATGTTTAGTTCATTTTTATCTTATTATTATATTATGACATTTAGATATTATCTTTTGATTAATAATTCTATAATTTTATAGAAAGTTATTTATAAATAAAATAATTATTTTCTTTAGATAATATAACGTAATATTAAAATAACATTAAAACAAACCCCCCCCCCCTAAATTTAATTACTAAAGCTTGATTATAATAATTACGAAAGTATTTAGTATTAAAGTGTAATTCTATCCAGACTTTTGAGATAAACTCTTGATTTCATATAAGCCCATAAAAGAAAAAATATATCATTTGAGTTATCTCGCACAAAATAGTTTAATTCTACATCATGAATCCTTTTTAATGAGTTCAATAAGTTTGACTATAGATTGTGTTTATTTGTAAATGTCAATTTTAATAAAGTTAAAGTTAAAATTTAGATAAAGATATATTTTATGAAAAATTATATATGATTTGAAATATAATTAATTTTTTATTTTATAATATATACATAATATTTTTTCGGTGAAATATGTGTGTAACGTGAGACATATATAATTCAATCTTAAATAGAGTTATGCTACACATCCCAATAAATTAACTGATCTCAAACTTTAAATTTAATTAAAATTTAAAAAAAGTTATTTTTGTATATGCAGCATTATTGCTACATAGGTGTCATGTAAGAATCCTAAGCAGATTAAATGTTTGAGGTCACTTATAAGACGATAAAATATTTCTCATTTTGATATTAAAATTTATGAATAATGTAATTTATTAAGTTAAACCTCGCTCTAAATAAATACACATGTTGCTATTTAAAAAAAAGCAAAAAAACTTGTTAAGCATTGAAAATTACTATTATTGATTAGGATATAGAAATGCTTGAACACACATGATTTCAATACTTAAATATGTATTTTAATTTTTTTTAAAAACTATTTATCGATCAAACTTAACAGAGCACTCAATCAAAAATATAAATATCTTTTTATTTTTCTGAACTTGTATGAAAATGGAAATGTACCTTAATTAAGGGACTAGATAGAGTTAGCCCTAATATTAAATGAATAAAATTTAAATTTTCCACAAGTTTAAAATAAATATAATGGTTAAGTACGGGAACCTATATGAAAAATAATCAGCTTGAAACAATCAAAATGACTGAATCAATAAGATTGGGCCTCTATTATATGGATTATATATATATATATTATATATATATATATATATATATATATATATATATATATATATATATATTATATATATATATATAGCGTGTGAAGACTTATAAGTAATTATCAATATCACATCACATCACACATAAAATTTAATATTAAATAGTCATACCAAATCACACATAAAATTTAATAACAACAACAACAATAACCAAGCCTTAATCCCAATAGGTGGGGTCGGCTACATGAATCCTTTATTTTCATTGCGCTCTATCAGTTACCAAATTCTTATCTAAGTTTAAGTAACTAATATCACTCCTTATAGTTTCTTGTCATGTATTCTTTGGTCTTCCTCTTCCTCTTTGTACATGGGCAAAATATAGTAACTCAAATTTTCTAACTTGAGCTTCAATTGGCCTACGATTTAAATGTCCAAACCATGTAAGCCGACTTTCACACATAAAATTTAATATTAAAAATTAATTTTATTTTACATCCTACAGACATTACTAGAATAAATAACTATCTTATATCGCATCTCTAACATATCTCAACATAATAACTAATTTTATGTCATATCCCTCACATATTTCAACATAATAACTAATTTCATTTCACATTATTCACAATTTTAATAAAAAAATATCTCCATATATCTAAGTTTAATTTTAATCTTATTAAATTTAAATCTTACAAACAAAGAGACCCTATATAATTAGCAATTATCAATATATATAAGAGATTATCAAATATATATATATATATACAAGAATAAATAGACAATGACTCTTTAGAATAAAGAAAATGAAAGTCACAAGTAGCCAATTCTTTGGCAATTTAATTATGCAATGCAATTAATACTTCCTGAATTTGGAGTTTTTCAATTATGCCTGCGAGGCAGCATGTGCACATTATTAAAATGAGTGATTAATTAGGGATTAATTATTTTATTGTTTTACTAATTTAATGGTCTAATTTAATGACTTGAGGAACTATTATAAGCTCATAGATTTGATTGATGAGCCTTTAAATAAATGCTTATTATACTGGCTGTAAGACTCAGATTTTGATGGTCAATATATATACTCTATGGTCTTTAAGTATTCTTGAAAATTGGTTAGACTTTTAGCATTAAATTAAAAATAATTTTAAAAAATAATTCTAATTAAATTAAATAATTATGGTAATACTATATTACCATAATTTTCTTTGAAGATGTTAATTTTAAAATTCAATGTGAAAGAGCATTCTCCTCTGCAGAATAAAATTTAGTGCAGTAGCATATGTGAAGCTGCTACGTTTATAATTTTAGATACGAAACTCATTCTTTATAATTTTATTTTATTATTTAAAATTTGCTATTCCAATTTCTAACGAGAAATTTTTTTTTCCATCAGTTTCTCAATCAAACACACATTTTAACTATATTTATTGGTTTTATTGGGTAAACTACAGAGTTCTGTCGATTTAGCTTTCTTTAGTTTAAATAATAAATATAATTCGCATATCATTCTATCACTTACATCGTTAATTTGCATGAAGTTATCAATTGCTTTCTCTTTACATCGACTTTTATAGGCTAGCAAACGATATCGGCCATGAGGCAATTATATTTTCTTTAGTTTAAACATTATATATAACACATTGATCCTTCTGACACTTTTTGATCTCATGGCATCACTAGCACAACCACCCTATTGATCATCGAATGTGTTTCTTTCGACTAACCCGTCTCTTCACCATCAACATCAATGACACACTACTTATCTCACGCAAGTTTCTGCCGGCCACTTCTTCCTCACCCTATTAAATTTCGGCATCTACGTACAAACTCGTTTCAAATCCACCGACATCTAGATGACGATTATATTCAATGTCTGAAATTTATAATTGAAGAAAAAAGCTTAAAATGTTGAGAAAAATACAGGAACTGGCTGCTATTTATAGTGTTTTAACAACAGGGAACTAATTAAATAAAAGTTTTTTTTTTTTGGAATGGATCAATTGGTAACTAGAGCATAATCTTAGAGACTTTATAGTAATTCATCATATTTTTTTTTTAGAATAGAAAACACTGGAAAATTTTGAAGATCATCATGTGCTCTAGTCGACCTCTTGAACAAAAACTTTGTGCATGGGGGCCAAGATTAGCTGTATCATGGAATATATATTGACCACATGCATGGTGGGAAGTTGATTGGAGGCTGCTTAATTAGAGCCATTATCACTGCTAGACTTTAATTAATTTCATAGAATCAAAATCGAGCAAAGAAACAAGAAGGTCCTACGTATGATGAATTAATACAAATTGCTCATAAAGATAGCAGCGAATTTAGTGTTGTTGATTCCGTAGACGATATGGCTGTTTTTGAATTTGTACGTAAAGATACGGTCGCGCTTCTTCCACATAATTTTTGTATTATCTAATTAGATGATAATAACACAATCTTTATGTAAACAGCATGTTAGAATTTGCTGATCCAAATCTTATTTGAACTGCCTGAAGTAGTGCGATAATTTAGGATAAAAAATTAATGTGAAAAATGAATTTTGAAATTAGGTTGTGGTAGCGAAGAGATCGAGTCTATAGAATTTGTTATCATATTTTTGACTCAGGCTTAGGCCTACGATTTGATATCTCATATATATAATATTTTGTTTACAGGGCGAATCATTCTGATGAATGTGTATCCTCTTTCTGTATTTACTTTTGATAGAGTGATCTTATTCTTTACCCCTAGTTTTTCTCCATCTAGGGTTCTTTTTAATGTACTTGATATTTCAAGACATGTAAAAATTATCATATTTATACGTAAGATACCTAAAATTTTAATATTATTAACTGTTGCGCATTTATATTTGGTAAAGAGATTAATTTAGTTATGCTATAAAAATTATAGACTTGTTTTGAAATGCATCATAATGGCAAATAAAGTAAATAAATTATATTAAAAATTATGCACAATGTAAAATAAAATTAATTATTGTTTTGAAAACAATGTTGATTTGAAATTAAATTAACTTTTTATATTAAAATTCGTGTTAGATGCAATAAAAAGTAATCTATTATTTATTTTTATAATAAATGGATCATTTATTTTGTTTTTCTTTTGAAAGACGCATCATGTATTTTGGTCTTAATTTGCGTATAAATAATTATGTGCATATTTCTATCCATTATACTTGAACTTTTGATATTACACATTGCGAGGTCTAAAATTATAAGTATTATATGCACTAAAAATTTATAAATATTATACACAATATAGTTCTATCAACATATTTTTATACAATATGCATGCATGCATATCATAAAACTTATACATAAAGGCCTTGTTTGGTGCGAGGACCAAAATAGTACTAGTTTAAAAAACAACAATAATAATAAATATTTTTTTTAAACCATTCTACACAAATTTTAATATAAAAAAATTATTTTTACTTTACATACTCAACAATTTAAAATAAAAATATCAATTTTATTTCACATTCTAAACCAAAAAATTCGAATCGAGTATTTTGATCTAGAATTTGAAATAAAGTTTATATTTTTATTAAAAATTATTGAGTATGTGAAGTAAAATATTATTTTTTATATTAAAATTTATGTAAAATAATTTTAAAAAAATTATTTTTTATTATTATTATTATTGTTTTTTAAACTAGTACTATTTTAGTCTTGATTTTGATCCTCGCGCCAAACAGAACCAAAATTACGGGCTACTTACACACTCTAAAACTATAAATATTCCACACTACACTTTTATTCTAACAAAATATTTTGTTTTAACAGAGATACTCACGACACTTAAAGCCAGAGCGTGCTGCATATTTATACGATTGAGGTGTCGATTGCTATTGTCTAATTTTATTAAAAAACCTAGCAACTTTTGTACCTATACATAATTTTATTAATGAAACTAATTAAGCACATGCTACCTTTAAAGAATCTAAGCACTTTCTCTGCATCTTGCCTAATTTTCCATGTGGATATAAAATTATATAAAATTCATCTTCTCCTTGCATTATGTCATTTTAAATTAAATGCTATATTTTTTTAATTTTATAATATGTTAATCTAGTCTTTATATGCATAAAATTGGCACGTGAAAAAGCATAATTAAGAAGAACCTCGCGCGTTAATGCGTGCATACCTTTCATTAATCTAGTGTTTCAGGAGGAACTTATACATGGGTCTTGAAGTTTATCTTTTATTCTATGTAGGTCCATGTATGAAGGAAGAAGGAAAAAGTTTTAATTTTTTTATAATTTATTCAAGAAAATATAGCGGAAGGGGCCGAAATAATAATATTAATAAAATTAATGACTAATCTGAAGAAATTTTCATATTGTAATTTTCTGAATGATATATATGTGTTAGAACCTTCTCTAATACCCCTTGCCGTACAACAGCTCCTTGTCGAACAGCAGCTCAACAGCAACCCCTTGTCGAACAGCAGCTCAAAGAGATCACATGATTGCATCCTTCGTACTGCTGTGTCAACTAGCATTTAAGACAGCATGAGAGCCTACTCCTTAATCGTCTTTTGCAGGAGTAGGTGTCAGAAGTGACAGACTAAACCTACTATGTCCCCTCCTCTCCAAGCTATAAATAGAGGGGGATTTCTCTCTCCGGGGACTCTTCCTTCCTCTCTCTCTCTCTCTTTCTCGGGTTGAGTTGCCCCTCGCTCTCTATCCCTCTTGTATTCATTCGGTCTCCATTTAGAGATCAAGTTTTGTAAGAGGAGATTCAATTAGTAGATTCAAATCGCCTAGACAGCGTCGTGATTTTTCCCCCGGACACTCGAATTTTCACGTAAAAATTATCGTCTCTGTTCTCTCTGTTGTGGCGCATTTTTTGCATCAACAATATGGAAACTTCTCTAACTCAAAATTTTCAATGCTTTGATTGAAAGAATAAGTATATGAAAGAAATTTTTTTGATTCTCAAAATATATATATTTTTTGAGAATCAAAATAAAAAAATTTGACAGCCACCAATTTTGAGTGTTTTTTTTTTTTTTTTGAACTAACAATTTTGTGTGATTTAGATGTCAGTTTAAATTAAAAATCTTATAATTTTTTGCAAAATTACAAGGTTTTTAATTATTAAACTAAATAATCACAATTAACATTGAAATGAATGTTGGAAACATTTGGTTCAATAATTTGGATATTTATTACATATATTATCTATCAATTATTATTTATTTTATTCAATATTATTATCATAAAAAATAATAATAATATTAAACTTCATGATAATACTAAATTATTTTTTTATACCTTAAGCTTTACTTACAAAATAATATTTAGGTATCGCCTGAAATTATGTGATTTCATTGCAATATATTAAAGGAGAAATTATTCTATAATTTTAATTATATAATATTGATAGTTAAATGCCATCAAACAATTCATAAGTCTAAGATTTTAAAACTCAATTTCGGTCACAAAATGAATGTATTAGTTTCAAAATTTTGGAAAATTTCAACAGTTTCGGTATCGATAGTTTCAGCTTTTTTATAAATTATTTTAATTTTGTAAATTTAAAATTAAATTTATTAATAATAATTATTGAATATCATTTTTTGAAGAGCGATAAGTTTCAATACTTTCTACTAAAACTTAACTGAAATTGTTGAAACTGTAGTGTTTCGACTGAAATTGAAACTCGATAGCCTGTTAACCTTGCATAAGTTTAAATAATAATTGAAGGACATGTTTGAAATTACACCGTTATTAAAGGAGTTCCCAATAGCAAATAGTTCAATTTGAGTACCAACTAGCAATTTTATAATCAAATTTAGTAATTATGAAATATAAAGTTGGCTTAGACTAAAGTTTGAAATTTTGTTAGTCAAAGGAAAAAGTTTGAAATTTGGGAATTTCGTAGAGTGTGATTTATTTGATTCAAAAATGATATATATTAATGTTGTTGTAGTTGATTTAAGATATAAACTTAATACCTTATAAATTAATAAGGTGAACTAATAAATTGTATGAGCATATATGACCAATTATTTATTAAAAAAAAGACAAATATATATAATTGTTAACACGTGGCTGCAACGCTGCATTTCAGTCGTACACGTGGCACCCAGAGGGATCCTCTCAAAACCTCTATATCATCATCAACAATAATTAACTCATTTTCTCTTTTGCATACCTCAGGCCTCGGTCCCGCTATTTCAGCCTTCTGCCAATATCGGCCACAATAATTAATGTAACAGCATCCATTTCGTCGGATATGATGCTTAAGCTCATCCCCACAACAGTGGACACGATGTTTTGCCGGCTTCAGCTGTCGCTATCAGAGTACCTTATTAGCACAGTTTTCAATTTTCGCGGGTCACGAAATTCAAGACGTCGCATGCTCCAGACACTACAGGTTCCCATGAGATGCGAAGAACAAGAGGCCGTGTGCTCCACCCACTGCTTCCGGCTTCTCGGGAGGCCGACAGTGGTGGGATTACCGGTGTGGGTTCAGCAGAAATACAACATCCCCTTTCGGAGAATTCGCTTAACTATACTACATGCCGCTTATAAATATCACTGGATGAGACGAGACAAGAAGACAAACATGTAACAACAGAGATACAAGAGCTCTCTCTGACAAACCCATCCTGTAACCAATCATGTACTGATCTTTTGACCAAATTTCTCTGGTTTTAATGAAATCTTTCTCACTGACATACCAGTGGATGTAGGAGAATTCCTCCCTGAACCACTTTAAATACCCGCATGTTTTTTTTGATGCTTTTCATTCTTAATTAAGCCCTTAATCTTAGCTTTCTACATACCATTGTCTCTTGGAACTCTTTCTTCTTACATCAACAATAATATTAAAATATATCTATTTAATATATTTAATATCTAAATCTTTAATATTACATATTAATTATTTAAATTATTTAAAAATTATAATTTTATTACGTATATCCTATAATTTTATGACATGAGTTGTATAAAAAAATATAATTTTTATATGATGTTAGTGACCAATATATATATATATATGTAATATTAAATATTAAAATATCAAATATATAAAATAATTAAATTTTAATGTCATGCGTGAAATTATTTCTAAAAAATAACAAACATCAAGTGTATCCATCATGTGTTCATATACATTAAAGTAACCACAAATGTTTAAATGTATATAAATATGCATTTGCATCAAATTAATTTTGAGAAGATCATACATGCGTATCTATCACGTATATATAATCCATATATATTTATATATAAATGATTTATTTTTTGAATTCTTTTTTACATAAATACGTGCAATAATATTTTTTTTAATAAACAATAATATGTTTATTTAATTAGTATATTCATTTGCATTCAAACACACATATATATATTTATATATTTATATATATTCACATGCTTATGTATATATGTAAATGAATAAATTTATATATTTATTCATGAATATACATATGTATTTATTTTTAACGTGCTTATGCATATATATATATATATATATATATATATATTCATATTTTTTTTATCTATTTCGACCTCGTTTGGTTTGAACTTTTTTTTTAGATAAGAGAAAAAATATTTTACTTTTAAAATTTAATGAAAAAAAAAATTTATTTTAATATTAGAAAGTGTATAAAATGTGAAATGCTTTAAATTTTAATATTCATATTTATATTAAATGTGAAATAAAGTTAATTTTTATAATTAAAATTTGTGTTCGATAAAAATTTTGGTTCGAACTAAATGAGGCCATGTTGTTATACGATAATAGATTTCTGAAAAAATCTTTTTATAAACATTGAAATATATATAATATATATAATAACTTTTACGTACATTCAAATAAATGATTTTATATTACTATAAACTTCATAATATTCTTTATGTACATCATAAGAGAGAGTTTTCAAGCTGTCACATGATAATAGCTTTTTTTTTTCTTTAAATTGACATGGTCTTATAAGCATTACACTAAAAATATAAAAATACAAATATCAGCCAACATCTTTTTTGAGGATATCGCAGAAAACAGTGGGGTCCTATACCTCTCTTTCAATAAAAATCATCTAACGCAGTATAGTACATCAAAAAATTAACTGTTCTATTAATATTACGCTGCATATAAATAATTTTATAATATTAGAATGAGAATAAAATAATTATCATATTATTAATATATATAATAATATAATAATTATTTTATTAATAGAAAAAATTATCATAGTATTAATTACAACATTCAAATATAAATTAGCTGTAACTATATGATAAGATAGTTTTTATAATATTCATATAATTATATATTCTTATCATAAAAAAACAAAATTATAGATCAATTTAAGCTGAGTTTTTTTTTTTAATAATTTTTGCGCTGACGCCTCCGAGATGCAGCGCACTAGCGCAGCAGCCGCGAGCGAATCACGTGTGAGAGTTTAATGCTCTCTGATCTTATATTTTAAATTTTAATATTTATATTAGTATTGAATATGAAATAAAATTAATTTTTATAATTAAAATTTATATTGAATAAAAAAAATTATTTCAAATTGAAGGAGGTCTTAATTTTATTTATTTTTTGTTAATAGTAAATGCTCTCTGATCTTATCCACTGTGGTTCTGGTGCAGCTGGCGCAAGTCGGCACACATTGGATCACAGTACTTTACTTTTTTATTTAAAAAAAATATTTTATTTTTATTAAAGTTCTAAAAGTATATATTATTATAAAAATAAAGTAAAAAGAGGTCATAAATCACGTGTCTTGCATGATGCGACCATGTGACAGACTCGACAGCCTGCGAGCAGGCCTGTCAATGAAACGGGTTATGATTCGATCCGATTAAATTTCGAAATGAATTTTTTTTTTCACCCATCAAGTCGTCTCGTTTACTGATCCGATCTGTTTACAAATAAACGGATCGGATATGAATTACTATTAA
Organism: Apostasia shenzhenica; assembly: GCA_002786265.1. Lineage (NCBI taxonomy): Eukaryota > Viridiplantae > Streptophyta > Magnoliopsida > Asparagales > Orchidaceae > Apostasia > Apostasia shenzhenica. The sequence goes on along the minus strand of KZ451885.1, from coordinate 3,780,139 downwards.
TCCGACCCGTTTAAAATCTGATCCGTTTATGTAATTTAATTTGTAGTTCATACAGTAATACATTGTGGCTAATAATCTTTTTATTGAAAGGCTCAAATAAAGAGTGTCACTATAATTAATTAATAAAAAAAATTCACATATTATATTAGTAGATTTTAATTAATAGTGTTCAGTTTATATTTCACAATATATATGTATATATATTACAAATACTGATTTTTATATTTAAATATTTAATTAATTCATAAAAATATAACATTCTTTCTTAATTTTTATTTTTTTAATATTATTTTAAATTTAATTATGAAAAAAACTTAAAATAACTATTTTTATTGTAAATGGATTAAATCCGAAAACTCGAGTTTCAAACCAATTCGATTTCCGTCCCGAGAGGATATGGATCCACCATGATCCGAGGACTAAATCAGGATCAAAGTGATACTAATTTAAAAGGCAACAATAATAATAATAATAAAATTTTAATCATTCTACACAAATTTTAATATAACAAAAATTCATTTTAATTTATATATTCAATAATTTTTAATAAAATATACTTTATTTCACATTCTACACCAAAATATTTAAATAGAAGGATTTTTCATGCCTACTGCAATTTGAGTCAACAAGTAGACACTTTAGCATTTATGAGATGACTTAAAAAAAAGTGATCTTGAAGCAAAGTGCCTCTAAAGAATGGTTTGATATCTTAAAAAAGGAGGAAAGATCAAAAGATTTCATTAAATATGTGGACCACCATGAAATATGCACATTCCAAGCAAGGAAAAATTGGAAGATCACCTGCATCAATTGTTAGATTTGCAAAGGATTATATAGAAGAGTTCACAAAGTCAAATGCACGTGAGAAGATCTCCACAAAAATTAGCATTTGGCATCCACCTCCCGTTAATCTTGTAAAAATTAATTTTGATGCTGCAAAGGATGATCACAATGGTTGCTATGGGATTCGAATCGTGGTGCGAGACTCCTCTGGCACGCCATTAGCTTTATTGGCAATCAACAAGCGCGATCGTCTAGACACTCTTTATGCCGAGAGTTTTGCAGCCAACGCAGCAGTTCAATTTGCTAGAGAGCTTCAACTTAGGGACATTATTCTGGAGGGAGATTCTCTTCTCTTTTGATGATACAAGCACTACAGAAGAATGAGAAGAAATTTTCTCCGATTGGCTTATGCATTGAGAAAACGAAGGAGCAACTCAAATTATTTAACTTCTATCTGCTATCTCACACTAAACGTAATGACAATACAATTGCACACGCTTTACCCCCGGCACGCTCTTTCCATGGTAGATTCAGTAACTTGGATGGAGAAGCCCCTACCTTTTCTAACAGCTGTGTTATCCAAAGACCGTAACTTCTTATCTTCGATATAAATGAATTCTCTCTTATTTTTATCAAAAAAAAAAAAAATCTAACCTCTTTTAGAGCTTGATAATATTTACACTACATTTATTGTACATAGATAAAGTGGATATAATAGCTATAGATAGTAAGACCTAATTGCATAGGATAGAGCTTTTTTTTCCTTTTAAATAAAAAGTTTTAAATGAATATAAATTATATTCAAGTGCTTAAAGAAAAATTCTGTTTAAACAATTTTTTTTCACCAATTCAAAGAAATTTCTATAGAAAAGAATGCAAAAAAACTTTTTATTATCTTCGACGCATAAAATCTCTAGCTAAATCTTTTGTGTAGAGGTGGATCACATCTCAATTGGTGGAGATAATTTTAACGAATACATTAAAATGGACCAAATTGAACTAAGCTTGGAAAACTGATGTAAGGAATTTTGCAAATATGGTCTAATTAATTTATTAGTTAGCTTAAGTATAGGGATCTATAAATAATTTGTCCATTACTACAAATTAAAAAATTATTTATGCAAACTTTGGGGTGGGCTAGATATGGATGGACCTGAATGACAGTTTTGAAATTTGTAGACTTTTGTGTCTAAGTAATTAAACCTCAGATGCCTTAGTGAAATTATCCTTTTTTATATTAGAATTTATGTAAAATTATTAGAAAAATTTATTTATTATTATTATTATTATTTTAAACTAATGTCACTTTGGTCTTGATTTTAGTCCCGCAAAATAGACCCTAAATTAATTGTTTTTAATATCATATGACTTCATAAATATAATATATATAATTATATTGCTATTATAAATTAATCAAATATTTGATGAACAGTCTGATATTTGATTCAATAAAAGAGCTCATTCATACATATTTGATTTGTTAATATTAACAAACAAAGTGCTTGAATATAATTTTAAAAGCTCGATAGGTAAATGAATGAGTTTAAACATATCAGCATTCGGCTAGTTAATGTTCGTAAACTATTCTTATGAAGTTCATGAACAAACTAGATTATAAGGCTAGATACGATGCTATTTTAGAAATCTTAGTGTATTTTACTTATTAATGACAAAAAAATTAATGATTCATGATAATGACTTGTTCGTAAACACATTAACATTTTTAATACATAAGAGTTTATCTATAGTGTTTATGTTTGTGAACTCAGATTTATACGAGCTCGTTCGTGAACGCATCAGCGAACTCATTTGTGAACCATATGAACCAAACTCAAATGTGCTATTATGTTCACTAACTAAGATTTGAGAAGCTCGAGGTTGAGCTTAGTTTTTGCACTCTATCATCTATTTTTTAAGTAAAAAATATGAAACATTTTATCTGTTATCTATTCATTGAAAATTTTGAGGTAATTTTTTTTCTTTATTTGCTTTAAAAATAAAAAAATTTACCCCAATTTAACTTTTTTTTACAAAATGAACTAATTGAGAATGCTTGAAATTCTCAAGTCACAATTACAATATCAACAATAATAGCATAACAGGTAGTTATCCTAGACTTCAAGGACCCTTATTTAATTCACATAACTCTAAAGCCCCCTTTTGTAATTATACTTCACTTTAACCCTAAAAAAAGAAACCCGTGCATTGTGCGGTAGATTATTTTAGTTTGACAACTCACAATTAATAAATAAAGAATTGTTATTTTAATAATATTCTTCTATACATAATTAGACACCTATGCTACAAATTAAAGAATGAGCCAAAAAAAGTCAAAAAGTTAATTATGACAAGAGAATTAATTAAATGAAAACAACTTTATAGAATAAATATATTATCATGGATAATATTCATTATTGCTCGTTAATATTTTATGTTACAACCAGCACTCGAATAGTCGAATAGCGCTTTAAAAAAATATCATTAGATCATACTCTCCACATTACTATGTCAAATCATCATTTAAAATGACATAGAGGTTCACTGCTTAATCGTTCTTTGAAGGAATATATGCCAGATATGACAGATTATACCCATTATGTCTCTTCCTCTCTAAGCTATAAATAAGGATAGAAGATAAATCCAGGAGAGGAGAGAAGCTCCCTCTCTCTCTGTGCCTCTCTTATGCTATTTCTCTTATTCAGTCTCCATTTAGAGACTCTCAAGTTTTATAAAAGAAGAGATACGATTAGTAGATTTAAGTAGTCTAGAAGGCGTCATGATATTTTCTTTGGATACTCAAGTTTTTACGTAAAAATTATCGTCTAATTTTATTCTATTTTGACATATTTTTTGGATCAACATTTTAAGAAAAATATTACTTTGGATAATATTCTTTTTCTTCGGGTCTTTGTAATTAATAATATCATAATTTAGTGAGATAATAATAATATCATAATTTAGTCAGATATCTACAGTTATGGCCAATAATTGTTACATAGTTCACTGGGTCTCTAGTTATTTTTAAAAAAAATTCAATCAGATTCAAAAAAATATTTTTTTTAAAATACTGTTATTTTATAAAAAAATAAAATAAATATTTTTTAATTACAGTTTTACCCCTCAGGCCACCCAGGGCGTCCGCACGCAAGGTGGCCAGCTGCTGCCGGCAGAGCGCGGGCGTCCGCCGGTGTCCACGTGCTGCAGGCCGCTTGCGCGCGGACGCTCGGGCGTAGGGCGTTTGCACATGAGGCTGCGACTATGTGGATGCCCCCGCGCAGGGCATCCGCGTGCGAGGCCACGGTAGGGCAGACGGCCGCTCGCGTCTGCCCACAGGCAGCCGCGGCACATAGCCTTAGTGGCATATTCTGAAAATTAATATATTAAGGTAGAGTATTTTTATCATTTCTATAATACATAACGGATTCTGTCACGAATGAACTACGTTGTCCCGTATAATATTTTTTGTAGATCTGAATGATATGTTTTGAGATTTGTGAACCTCTGTGACTAAGTAAGTGGGACTTAAGTGAAATTTTTCTTATAAAAAATATTATTTTATTTCACATATTTAATTATTTTTAATAAAAATATTAACTTCATTTTATATCCTAAATTAAAATATGATCTATACGTGGCAACGGGCTTGAAAACTTTTCATATTTGGGACATTTTATGTTGAACTCTAAACTGTTATGCAGATTAAATATTGGCCACGTTCTTTGGGACATTCACAAGGGATGTGATCAGGTTGGCAAGGTTAATTTTGTCAGATCATATTTTGATTAACTTGATCGAACCCGACTCGCCGACCAAATTGACCCTCGTGCTTGTTGCAGTGTTACAAAAATCAGACGGAACAGACTTCTCCAACCTGCTCAACTGTAAACCGACACATAATCTGATTAATTTGGTTCGACGCTAAAACTAAATTATATATAAAAAAAAAGATAAAATCATAATCACTTAATGTATTTCGTTAATAATATATTAATAAAATATATAAGTTTATTATTTTTAACATTTATTATTATTTTTGATAACCACTGTATATCAGTGACTTACTAATTTGACCAGTTCATTAATCAGTACAATCAGCTTGATTATAAACTAAATAGTAGGTCAGTTCTTTATTCATGAGTCCAGTTCTTACAATATTAATTTATAGTTTAGTATGTAGCTCGTAAATTAATTTGTGAAAGCTCGGATATCTCTAACACTAACTGTAACATCCCGTGATCTCATTGTAGAGGTATTGTTCGCTTTGATTTTAGGAAAACTGCGTGACTTACTTCTCAGGAGGTCATCCATCACAGTGCTACTCCAGCCTAAGCACGCTCAATTCATTAGCCTCACGATTTTGCCCTAAAAGATACGTCTACTATTTGAGATCACATTATCTACTTATACAGCTCAGGATCTCCCTCCCTTTTCGATGTGGGACGATTCATTCCTGTGCCCCACTCACCACTCATTATTCGGTCTAGAAGCCTGCCAGAAGCCGCACTTTATCTCAGTGATTCTTTTCTCTTAGGACATCACCTGACGATTACTCTCTGCCCTCTTCGGCTACGGGTGTCACACCAACCAACCCAAATTGAACTGTAGGCACCTCTCCTGTGCTTCACAATTAAGAGGGTGACTGTCAATTGACTCAAACCAATGACTCACCAAAGTGATTCCAATTTGTCCATTTTGCTCAGCCTACAGAAAGAATGCAAAATAATAAATATTGTTATTGTTAATTACAAGGATCACATATCTATATGAATAGCTATATATATATTATACCACAACATATTTCTAGAAGAATATATCCACCAACCAATTCGTATATCATGCTAGATTTTGAATTGAACGCATAATAACGAGGTCGGGTCTATATCATAGTAGTTTAACTTAATACTCTTTTTTAGATACTAATTTATTTTATATCAATGTATTTCAATTGAATAATAGAAAATTTACAACTAGTTAATAATATATTGATAAAGTTATATTTAATACTTGTATTTGGAGATCGATTCACTGTATAATAAGTTATTTTAACTGAATACTAAGAATTATTCAATGATTTTATAATATTTGTAAAGAATAAGCCTTTAGACATTGTTATATTTTATACCAAGACATTTTTACTTCATTCTAGTATTTATACAATTTAGATTTATAATATCATTGTATTTTAATTGTAAACTTATTGTATAGATATATTCCAACTTGACAGTCATTTTTAGAGACTAATTTGTTAGTTATTAATATATTAAATAGCAGCAATTTTATGACGATTTAATCATTTTCATTATATTTGAAACGAAAAATTGTATTTAGGCATTGATCTATTTCATATCAAAACATTTTAACTTAGCACTCGCATTTATATAATTTATATTTATTACATCAATATATTTTAACTAAAAAATATATTTAGTTATCGATTTGATACATATAGTTTAATTTTAGCATAATACTGACAATTTTACGTGTATATGATAGTATATCGTTTGTATTTCAACTTAATTTTTTTGTTATATTTAAATAGAATACTAGTACTTAGAGATCAATTTATTACATATCAAAAAAATTTAACTTAATACTCACAATTACATAATTTATATTTATTATATCGATATATTTTAATGGACGATAATATTTTGCATTCGATTTGATGCATATAATTGTATTTCAATTAAATAGTGAAAAGTTACAACTATTTATTGACATATTGATGAAGTTAAGTCGTATACATGCATTTGGAGATTGATTCATTGCATAATGAGTTATTTTAATAGCAGGTAAAAATCTAAGGCCCTGTTTGTTTGACCTTTGAAAATTAACCTGGTTTAATTTTAATTATGCATATCACATCACACATAAAATTTAATATTAAAAATTAACTTTATTTCACATCCTACACACGTTACTGAAATAATAACAAACTTATATCATATCCCTCACATATCTCAACATAATAACTAATTTTATATCATATCTTTCAATAAAAATTATTTCTATTTAAGCTTAATTTTAATCTTATAAACAAATAGATACTAATTAAAAAAGAAAAATCACCTAGAGCGCACTCTTGGCTACAATATTTGGCATGGTGGAGAAGAGAAAAAGTTTTTTATTCTTAAAAATAAGAAACAAAATAACTCGTGCAAACTTCGCAATCGAATCCACACGAGCATTAACAGTTAAATAAATTCGTATTATAAAAAAATTCTGTTAAATAAATTCTCCAACAACATTAAAAAAAAAAATCTCAAATCATATTTAATATAATCATTGATAAATATCACGCACACACAAATTTGGGCCCCTCATATAGAAACACTGTTGGGTATCCCTTTTCCGGTGAGCCCCTTCGCCGATGACCCGTCATTACCGGAATCCGGGAACATCAACGTGTACGGCACCGCCGCCGGTCCCCGCCGGTTCTTCAATCTTGAGTTTCCATTCCTCTGCTCGATCCTCTTCTCCACCCTCCTTAGCTCCTCCCCAAATTCCCTGAACATTCTGATCACTTCCGCGTCATCCGTCCACTCAACGTCATCCTCTCCGGCCGCCCGCCGGCCCAGGTAGACCTCCTCGCCGGCGTGCCGCGACAGAACCTCAATCAGCGCCACCCCCAGCGTCGCCGTGAACCGGTCGGGGATTGTTTCCATGAAGAACTGGTCCGGGTCGCTCACCAGATCGGCAAACTCGGGCGAGCCCTCCGGCGGGATGAACCGGCGGGAGCTGGTGGGCCGGTTCGGCGGGTAGCCGGCGTAGGCGTACTGACCGAAGTTGACGGCGGCGTGGAGGGCGGAGGCCATCCAGATGAGGGTTGTGAGAGATAGGGATAGAGAGTGGATGGTGTTGAGTTGGGGGCGGAGAGCCCCGGCGGGGAGGTCTCCATGGCCGATGACGCGGACCTCGGTCCACCAGGCGCGGAGCTCGTCGTCTCCGGCGACAGCTGCGTCGGAGGGGTAGAAGTGGGAGCAGAAGGAAGAGACCCAGGACTGGATAGCGCACCAGACGTCGAGGCCGTCGGCGGCGTAGGGGTAGTCTTCGAGTAAGAGTCGGACGCCGGCAGGACGGCTGGGGTCCTCCACGGCGACGCCCCTGGAGAGCACGTGCACGCACGGTCATATAGTTATTTCAGTTAATTAATTAAAATAATTATCCCAAATTAATATTAACGATCTAGCTAAAGAATTATTTATATATTTGGTAATTTAATAGTTCATTTAGTATAAATTTAATTAGAATAGTGAAATAAATATTTAATTAACCTATTAATCGCAATTTATACAAACATTGAAAAATTAAGCACAATTACAAATATATATTTATAATAGTTATTAATAAGTTAATGACTTATTAGTGTTAAATTTAAATAATTAGTAAACATAAATTTTACAGTTTTTGCTCTATTTTGAGTCAATTAAAATTTGAATTTGGTTGAATCTAAATTGAAAAATTTGACTAAAACAATTAATTTTAATTTCTATTCGACATCAAGTTCATTTAAATTCGAAATTTTTGATATCTAGTTATACTTAAATAGCACAAAATTGACTCGATATTAGCCCTACATTTATTCTAATTTTTTATTTTAACATGAGTATAGAATTTGACGTAAAAATTAATTATTTAGATTAACATAATTGTATGTTAATAATAAGATTATCCGGTTTACTTTAACTGTCGTCTGTTTGCAGATAAAGATACTGTTAAATTATAAATGTATAAGTTTAAATGTATAGAAATTACATATGACACTCTCAATTTTTTTTATTATTTATTGATTTTTTAAAATAAATATTTATATCTATCACTTCACCTAAGGGTGAAAAATATAAACTTTAGGAGTTATATGTAATTATATAAATATTTATGGTGTTAAATGTAAATTGGCATATGTAAATGTCCTTTGAAATGAACTTGGTAATGGGCTTATCAAAAAAAAAAAAAAGATAATGGGCCAATAATAGATAAAACGCGAAGAACCTGAACGAAATGTGGGTCAGGCTTCAGGTACCTAACTGTAATTCTCCCAAAATTTAAATGTGTAAACTGAAATACCTGTTGAGAAGGTCAGACGGAAGAGCCTGGTCATCGAATCGCCAGGAGTGGTAGACGGCGGAGGAGAGCTCGACGGCGAACTTCGCCGGAGACATAGTCTTCTCCAGAATCCCGCCGGCGTTCAGCAGCACGCTCCGGGCCAGCGAATTTATGTGGAGCGTGTCCTTGAAGTGCGGCTGCAGCAGCCTGTGCACCGGGTGCATGACGCTCAGCTGCCTCCTGGTCGCTATGATGAAGGGCTCCACTGCCGCATGCGTGTGCAGCCTAATTAATCAACTAATTATATATTAATCATCCATCATTTAACTTATATATTATATGTCAATATTAGCTTAGTCCATTAATTAAACACAATTAATGTAACACTCATGGGGATGATAATTATGAAGCCATTAGTCAAATGAGTTTTAAAATTATGCAACACGTGAGCCATAGAAGATAATATTTGAAGTAGTTGGCTACATCTGGTATCAAAGTCACCCGACATGGCCTCTTAATTAGATAGTGCGCATGAGGCAAATTTTAGTGTGCAAAATTTAAAAATCTAGTTTTATCTTTATCCTTCTCTCATCTTCAATACTGAAAGCTCTTATTTTCTCTTGCTGTCATACTCACTGTAATTATCTTAACAAGTAAAATTATATTATCTTATTTTCTCACTCACTTTGCAAAGTGAACTTTAAATTTATATCCCAAATCTTTTTAATGTTAACGTCTGTTCTCAAGTTCTCATCTGGATCCTATGAGATTTCAGTGCTATTCACAAGTTGTTTATACTTAAAAAATTATATTTATATTATGTTTACGTGTTTTTTTAAATATAAATTGTTAGTTTTTTTTTATTATTATTATATTTGACGTATCACGCTGCGTCCGTGTCCGTGTCTGTGTCCTATATTTTAGAAAATTATCGTGTCACAGTGTCGTGTCATGTCGTGCCCCCATGTCTCTTGGATAAATTTCATATTAGCAAAATATGGGACATATGATAAATATATATAAGAACGTACATTTTACTTGCAAAATCTTGCATTTCAGATGTATTGAAATTTATTGTTTTCATTGGCTTTTGGGAATTACATAACTTGGGTAATTTCTAATAGATCACTCTTCTCGAGACTAGTTGAACTAAGCATGATTAACTAATTGTTCCCTTTATTAGCCACGTGATTTTTTCTTAAATGCGTATCTATAAGTTAGAATTATATTATTTACTTATATTACTCAGAAACTCTCATTTCTTTTTGATGCAAAACTATTCATTCCTATACCCCTTTCCTCCCGGCTACTATATATATAGCCACTCCTTATATCAACAATTCTCTTCTCATCTAACGATCACTCTGCACTCAGGGATAATCATTATGAAGGGGCTCGATAAGCTTCTACTTGCTTTGTCTTCAAATCATATTGTACTTTGAAAGATAAGCTCTAACACTATATATATTACAAAGTCCTTTTAAATGTATATATATTGTATGTGTTGACTTTTGAGAGCCAATTAAGTTGGTTCATACTATTTATTAATATATATAGATTATATTATATATAGTTTGAAAACTTTCTACTTTTTCAATATCTGATGATTTATTTCTATAATTTTCTTACTACTTACCAAATACCAAGCCTAAAAACTTACCTGAAATTAACTTTTGCACAAGTGATTTTCTTTTCTTGCATAGGACATCACCTAGCAATAATTTTCCATTTTTTTCAACCTAGTCATCATAATACTCCAATATATACGTTCTAAAATTATAATGAGTCAAAGATGATAATAGTATGTAGAGATAATTACTTATATACCACATCATTTAGCTTTATTTATACATTACCCATCCATTCTTAGTTAATTATGTTATGCACGCTCAAAACATTACAAAATCTTATACACACACTTTAACTTATTTTCATTATAATGAGTAATTATAACTTTCTAATAACCTAACTATAGCTAGGTTACAAAAAATCTGAACCGTTCATCATATTATTTTAAGGATATTTAAATATATTTTGAGTGAAAATTTTAAAATTTTGATGTTTAAGTAGTGGCAAGGGAAGGAGACATCCGCGACGTGAATTGATTTTAGGACATATCAGCGCTTTAGTATGACATTGAGGAAAAAAAAGTATACTATTAAAGGTAAAAAAAAAAATTTAATGATTTACTAACGAAATATTTTTTTTAAATAGATTTTGACTGAGTTTTAACTTAAGTGCATATACGTAAGATTTTATAATATTTTGAGTGTGCATAGCGTAATTAACTAAGAACGGATGAGTAACACATAAATAAAGTGAAATAGTGTGACATATAGGTAATTATTCCTAGTATGTATCTACTTAGTCCTTCAAAAGATTTTATATATTTTGAGATTTGTCGGTTCGTAATCTATATGAAATTTGCACACGATGATTGATCTTTTGTTATTAATTTAAGTAACCTTGAACTCTTGTAGTAACTTTCTAATTCGTTGAATCTAAAGTTGATTGCTAATTTAATTAATTGAAAATTAACTTAATTATTCATAATTAATCTAAATTAAGATTATTATTTTAATAATGATAGTAATTAATATATCGTATATAAGGGTGTTAATATGGATCGAAGATCGAAAATCGATTGAAAATTAATTCGATTTTAAATCGAGTCGATTTAAATGAGCCGACTAACGAGCCAAAAGTTCGGCTCGATAATAATTTTGAGCCGATTTTGAGCCGGGATAGGCTCGGCTCGATCCAGCTCGAAATCGGCTCGAACTAAAATACATTTTATATTATAATACATATATATAATATATATATTAAATATAATATATATGTATATATGTTATATAATATATATGTATATATGTTATATAATATATATGTATATATATTATAAACTGAGCGGATCTCGAGCCGGATCGAGTTGAGCTTACCCGGCTCGAGATTGGCTCAAAAAAATTTGGGATTTGATTCATTTTTCGAGCCGGCTCGAAAATGAATCGAAATCGGCTTGAAGTCGATTGGAATCGACTCGAGCCGGCTCGAAGTCGAACTCAATTGAGCTCGAGTCGATTTCGAGTCGATCGAAATGTGATCAATCCGATTTCGAGCCGATATTGGCTCGGCTCGAAATCGGATCGATAACAGCCCTAAATTCGTATATTATTATATAAATTAAGATTACTTGTTCTCACCAGTGGCTAATGAGCTGATGGTATCCCGAATCATTTATGGAGACGTGAGCTTTGGCGAGCTGCCACAGCGCCGCCTCAGTGCCATGAGCCGCCGGCCGGAAAACCCTGTTTATCTCTGTGTGCAGTCCTTCTCCCGGCAAGCTTAGCTCGATCACCAGCGGCTTCAGGGTGCCGCCGTCTCGTCGCAGCAGGAGGGTGCGCGAAGCGTATGTGCATTGGCCCAGGGCGTTGATCCTCCTCAGGTAGGGCATCAGATAGTCATGGTGATCTAAGATGAATATCCTGTTTTCATCCAAGGCCTGTGCACAAATTCATTTGATTTTAAATTAAATTTTTTAGTTAATTTTGAAATTAATGCATGATAGAGAATAAATCAAATTTATTATATTAAAAATTATGTAAAACACAAATAATAAATAAATAAATAAATAAATACTGTTTTTTTGTGTCATTTTTAGAAATTATTTTCCCAATTTTAATCGTGTAAATTATCATTTACGTTAAAGAGAGTTGTGATAACAAAGTGAACCTCCAGTGTTGCTCAATATACATTAAAAGAAAATCAGTATTATACAGCGCCCATTATACAACAGTTACTAATGATCAACTGCTGTAAACAGTTGGCGAAGTAATAATGAGCTAGACTTCTCATATATTATCAATGAAGTGATCTAATCTTTGTTGGTTAAATAATAATGAATTATAGAGCGCCTTAATGCAAACGATAAGTTGTTCGTCTACAATGAAATATGGGATATATACTGTTGAAGAGAAGTACGAAATATAAGCTCAAAAGGAAGAAGTCGCATAACTAGCACCAAAGAAGATTGAAAAGATATAAAGAGTTTACAATCGAAAATGCAACAGTCGAGTATGCTTACGTATAGTATTACTAGTGTAACAAAAGGCAAACTGAGACTGAAGATAATCTAATCAGGTTAATAAATTGAAAAATGTATGGTGAGAATTTGATAATCTAATTACAAAAATTATGGAGAATCTAGTATAGTAACATTTTCTTTCTATAAATTGCACTGCAGCTAGTGTTGAATCAAATCTGAGGGTACAATGTTATTATTATAAAACAAAAAATTGTAAAAAGTGTTTTAAGATTTGTGGAAGCTATCTCTATACAAACTCGAACATGTGATCCCGGCCGATGATGAGGAAGAAGAGGTAGTCTTAATCAAAATAACTATAATTAATATTCAGATTTACACTATCAATTGATTATGAACGTAAGGATTATCGACATAGCAAATGTAGAAGATGATATATGAATTACTTTTAGAGAGCGTTTGGTTCAATGTTATCTAAAAAAAGTAATTATTTGGTTTAATGATATCTACAAATAATGTTCTATTAGATTATTAAATTATTAGTAAAAAAATAATATCTAGATTACATAATATATATCCAAGATAACAACGAACCAAACGA